>BMAU01000257.1:0-248402 GCA_019973935.1 Trichonephila clavipes | reverse complement strand
AATGAAATTGTAACGTTAGACCTATTAGGCCCCTACCCCACATCCCGACCCGAAAGATATAGATTTTTATTGGTAATAACTGATCACTTCACTAAGTGGAGTGAGCTTATTCCTTTACGAAAAGCTTCGGCCCAGGCCATAGCTAACGCCCTTTTTGAGAATTAAATTTCACGTTACGGAGCTCCAATTTCTTTAATTAGTGATAACGGCCCCCAATTTATATCCGAGGTATTTGAACATCTAAGTCACAGGCTGGACATAAAACATATGAAAACGGTATCATACAGGCCACAGGCGAATTTAACGGAAAGAGTTAATCGCAATTTAGTCCAGATGATAGCCTGTTTTGTAGAAGAATCACGAAAAGTGGGACCGATTTTTTTATGAGTTCGCTTTCGCGCTGCACACTTCAGTGGATGAGACAACAAATAAAACGCCGGCTGAGTTATTCTTAGGTAGAAAAATTATAACACCTTTTAGTAAATTAATAAATGTCACAGAGGGTGCTGAATATGTAGGAAGAAACATTGAGAAATTATTCGTTGAAGCAAGGCAGAATATGCGGAAACAACACAAAAATTGGGAAAAATATAATAATCGGAAAAGGAGGGAAGTTAACATCAAAGTAAATGATTTGGTGTTGGTACAAACTCATTTTATAAGTGCTGCGGGTAGGAGAGTGGTCGGAAAGTTTATGCCTAAGTTTGAAGGGGCCATATATAGTGTTGGAGGTTCGGAATATAACAATTTAATCATTTGGAAGAAAGGTAAAAGGGTCACAGTTAATATCGACCAGGTACGAGTGTACCGTCCACGACAATCTGACACGATTAGTTCGGATAGTCATGTTGAGACACTATATGAGGGACAGAGGTCTAGTAATGGGTCAAATAGATCGCATCTTGGAAAATTTAAAGGATCTAATAAAACCTCGAGTGTGTGGAGAGTAAAGGTCATAAATCAAATAAGAGTAATGTCGGATGGGAGGATCCGAGATTGAAACGAGAAGTGGGGTCAAATAGGTCGGTGGACAGGAAAAATTTAAAGAGGTTCAAAATTTGCAGAAAAAGATCTCTGCAGGGGTCCGAACATAGGGACCAGAAAAGGCCAACCACAGAACCAAAACAGGGGATAAAAAGAGCAATTCCATCCTCGAAATTATAAATATAGAAGACCTAATAACCCCTCTCAGGGATCACAGTCCATTGCAGGTCCCTCACATCTAAGAAATGCCAGGCAGGGCAAGCCACCTACAGAAGGGAGCAAGCATGACATGACCGGACAATATGACAAAGCCCGGGAGACCAGGACAACTACGAGCGGAACCAACAGGGCAGCTGAGAGGAGACCAGTCGGTCTAAACAAGCGACAGCAGTGAGACCTTGTCCTTACTACCTACGCAGCCGTGTAAAGCAGCCGGAAGGAATTCTAGAGGATCGGAGGAGCTTCGGAATTGACAGAACAACATCAGGAGAAGGAGCCTCAGTATGGAAGCCTTCGACGGAGATCCAGTGGATAGGGGCGAATAAAGGACAAAGAAAGTATCAGGTTGTATCGTTTCTTTTTATTTCCTTTCGAAGAAGTGGTCGGAAGAATTATTGCAATGAAGCAAGTCACGGGCGGATTTTTAATTTAAGAGGACTTGGTACCCCAAAAATCACAGACCTATTGTTTTTTTTTATTTTCATTTAATCTTATTCTTTGCATTATTATCTTTCGATTGATATATCACTTGTGCGCATGTCGGAAAGTTAGAAGTTGAATAAAACTTCATTTGAAAACAAATTAGGCAATTCAGCCACGCCCCCTTTTGGAAAAAAAAAGCTAAAAAAGCGTTTTGATAAAAAAAAATCTAATTTATAAAGAGAAATAATAACATATTAAAAAAAGAATGTGCAATATATAAAGCAGAATATTTCCGAGGCAATGCATACAATCATTTTTTTTTTCTTTGTGAAATGTGTGCATGTAAAATTTTTAAATTAAGGCATTTTTTATTAATAATTTTATAATTTCTCAGTTCTTATTCCTGATATATTTTTCATACAAATGTAATACTTTAATACAGTGCTTCTCAAACTTTCAATACTGGCGCCCCCTTTTCAATCACAGTTTTTATCGCGCCCCCTTATACATAATAATTTACTGAATGCAATAATAATGCACTTTTAAGATAACGCAACAATATTTATTATAAACCGTACAAATTCATGACATAAGTATTAAATTTTGTATATGTTACTTTTAAGCAAAAAAAAGTTAAGTAATAGGATAATTACTAAGTTATTTTTCCTTTCTCTGATTTTTAAATTGGAACATATTACAAAATGCGGTGGTTGCTTAGAAGACAAAATATAGATATCAGCTAAATATAGAAAATGAACTCAGAGGGTCAATTTCTTATCTTAAAACTCCTTTCAAAAACTTTGCTCTGTAAGACAAGCCCATGGAAGTAGCTAATAATTATTAAACTTGTTCTTAATTTAGTATTAATTAATTAGTCATAAAATACTCTGTGCACCACTCATACATTAAAAGCAGTTTTTCTCAAACTTTCAATACTGGCGACCCAATTTTCAATCATAATTTTTGTCTCGCCCCCCTGTACAACAATAATGTATTTACCGCAATAAAAATGCACTTTGAGAGAGAGACGCTAAAGTTACAATACGATCTTAATTATAAACCGTACAAATTAATACGATAAGTACATTAAATTTTGTGTATATCTAACTTTTAAGTAATATATATTTTAAGAAAATTACTTAAAATATATATTACTTAGAAATATGTTATTTTTCTTTCTCTAATTTTTAAATTGGAACAGATCGCAAAATGATGTATTTAATTAAAGATTTATTTCCTTCAGCATTCATTTCTCAAAGTACAAATGTCATTAGAAAAATAGTCTAGTCAATGTCGCTCTCTATCATATCCATCACATCTGGCATTATAGGGTACGTTTGCGTGAGTCTGGGCAACCTATCGGACGTCTGCGCAAAACATGTAAAAATGCTTTTCCTCGTACAATTCCAGTCAGTTTTGGTCGACTCGATACTCCTATAGCTACCGAATCTAGCTTGAATGTACATTTTTTAAATTTCCACGTTAATTGTAATTCACGGTGATTAAATATTTATGGCAGTAGATTAAAACAATATCATACATACATTTTTAAGTCGTAAGCAAACATTCGACCATAATAAAGAATCAACAAGTACACAGACGAACGAGCATGGTTCCGAAAATTAAATCAAGGCGATCTTCTCAAAAATACTTAAATTTTGGATTTACCACTACTGAAGTAAATGATGGAAAAAAAAGCCCCAGCTCGATATGTGTTAAAACTTACAAATCTGTAGAACAACATGTGAAAGTTGTTTTTAAAACATGTAAAATCATTTAGCTATGTTGGCAAAGAATTTTAAAAAGTATTTTCTGGATGAGGACAGCTTGGTAGCAAGTTACGAGTGGATTAGGGATCTATTTCAAGATACTCCAGAAGGGCTCTCAACTTCCGAAGAAGAAATCTTCATAGATTTCACATCCAGTGAAAAATTAAAAGGCAATTTTGTAATAAATCGCTCTTTGAATTTGGGGTAGAGGTGGATGAGGAATTATCTGTACTGAAAACAAAAACACTTCGTATACTATTACCATTTTCAACATCCTACCTTTTTCAAACCGGATTTTCTGCAGTGGATGCCTTGAAGACAAAATATAGATCTCAGCTAAATATAGAAAAATAACTCTTTAAGTGTCAATTTCTGATATTAAACCTTCCTTTGAAAAACTTTCCTCTACAAGACAAGCCCGTGGAAGTCCCTAATAATTATTAAACTTGTTTTTAATTTAGTAATAAGATTGATTGATTGAATATTAACGTCGCACTGTTCAGCTGCACGAGGGCTTTTGACGACGGACCACGTAATTTTGAACCATGGTTAAGTGACGTGGATGACACCTGAGCTGGCACCCCTCTCTCCTAACTACCACACCACACCAACGGGAAAACGTTTCAACTCTCAACAGACTTAACGTGCATCGCTGCCCTACACGGCGGGTCTTTAGTGGTACTGGGCTCGAACTCGTGACAAGGCAAGCCACGATCCGATACCTATACCACTCGGCTACCGCGGCCAAATTCAGTAATAAGAAATTATTTATAAAATACCTTCTTCAGTACTGATACATCAAACGTATACTGGCTGAAACACCGACTCTTCGCACGAGTTCATTTTTTAAAAAATAAAACATTATTCTTGATATAATAGCTGAACTGTAAGGAGAGTAAAACTGTGTGCACGATATTGTATACAAAAATGTAAAATGATTTTTTTAGATAAATACTATAATTGTAAATAACTGTTTAAAAGAACTGTAATTTTAAACCTCACACAATTAGCATTTAGAATTAATGTTAAATTATGAAAAAGAATATAAAATTCCGATGAAGAATAATTGTGTTACTTTTTAACATTTAAAGCGAGAAGACTTCAACATGTTTTAACCCGGGAACAGGCGCGTACTCGATACTAACATTAATGGTAGTGCGGGGGACTCAGTCACCCCAATCATTTGTTTAGAATTATTTTTACTGTACACGATACAAATCGGAATTCTAGTGAATATTTTAATTTATAGAAAGTATACTTACCTTCTTTCAAGGACTATTCAATTCTTTGATGATTTGAGAAAAATCCAATAAAACTGAACTAAAATGATTCAAAAGTACAAGACCATAATAAAGGACGCAAATCAGACACTTTTCAATTATCCTACAGAAATGTTAAACCAATCAATTCTTTTCCAAATATCGCAAAACTCAATTATTTACAATTTCCTGAGCGAAAAGCAAACGCATAAAAGATGGGAGGGAACTAATATTGATAATAACCATACCATAAGATTGAAGGTCAATCAAATGATTAGCAAACGTACTATGCAGCCTGGCTGAAAAGTGAATCATGACTTCCTTTTCTTTTTCTACAACTAATGTACAGTATTTCAATAATAACTACAGTGGTGGATTGTTTATCTTCTTGGAATTTTTCTCAGGGTCTGGGTTTCGTTTTTTCTTTTAACAAGTAATATTTTATGTTAAAAGGTAATAAAAAAAATCTCTCATTGAAGAAATACAGCAAATAAAACAAAATGTTTTTTTTTTCTTTAATATGGTTTTGGGATCAAAAATAGCTATTTGATGACGGAAAAAAGCCAGTTAATAAACATAAATTATGTCAGTGTTGTTGTGTGTATTTTTTTTATTATGGAAGAAAGCATTTTGTTTTACTTCTCTTTCCGGTTATTTTTTTAAAAAATCTTTAAATTTTCGATACGCTCGCGCCCCCTTGTAGGGTCATCGTGCCCCCAGGGGCGCGCCCCACACTTTGAGAAACACTGCTTTAATATTATAAGAAGAAAAACAGCTAAAATTTCTGTCGTGACAGAAAAAAATTTTTTTAACGTTTTTCTTGAATTTTCTTGTGCAATTAGTATTCTCTAAAACTTGATCATTTATAAAAATGTGTGGGTTGAAAAAATATCAAAATGCAATTATTTTACAGAAAAATGTATAACTAATATCTTAAAGTGGTTATTTTATATATATATATACATAAGTTTAATTAAGTTTATAATTCTGAAAAAATAATTATTATAAACTTTAAAGTGGTTTTTCTCAGTTTGTGTTTTTCGAAACTTTAGTGCATTCAAAATGCTACTCCTTCGACAATTATTTACCAATCACTTCCATTTTTTCCTGCGTGGTAAAAGTAAAGCATGTAATAAAATTAAGGATCCGTTTTGCTATAAACTGAATACTTTTTTTAAAGAAATAAAATGTAAGACATGTTGGCTTTTTCATTGATTTTTAGCCTGTATATCAACATTTTATTTTTCTCTCTCGAAAACGAATAAAGTTATTCTAAAATCGATCCCTAAAATTGTTAAGAGCATCCATAAGAATATTATAAAAAAATTTCAGGTCAAAAAATTAATTTTTACGAAAGGAGTAGGATTTTAAAATTTTACCAATTTTCTTCAAAAAATTAAATTTTTTAAAATTGTGTGAATAATATATGAAAATTTTCAACTGATATCATTTTTTTGAATAGAAACATTGTATAAAATGCTAAAATATAATTTTTAAATACGTAAATAAAGAAATTTGCTCAAAGGGTACCTAGTCCTCTTAAGAAACCAGGCAAAAGTGGACACTACAATGAGCGTGTTTTTTCTTGATGAGAAAAATCAGCTTTTGTATTAATTTTTTTGTATAAATATGGAGAAAACATTTGTAAGAATGCAGTTGTTTACTTCTATGTATGACTTCGCTAAGATGCGACAATTCCTTTGGTTGTTTGTTTTATTTTTGAAAAATGTTTGAAATTGTATGTGTATATTTTGTCTCAGATCTGGTGACTTGGGACGGGGCGTAATTAGGTAGAGCTAACATTTAATACTAACAAGCGCAGCATTATGGAATGGGAATGTTAAGGAACCAGATGCTTCAATTGATGTATATGAAAATGTTATGTAAAAAATGAATGCTTTTGTATATACTATAGATGTTTGTTTCTTCACACTACTTAAAGAAGTTCTCATTTCAGGGTAGCTGACCCTGAGCATTGTATAGTGAGCAAAGAATCCAGATGCAAGTCCGAATATGTCTGTATAGTATGTAAGTAGTTATATAAGTAGTTAAGTAAACCAAGTAGGCAGGTTTTTCACCATTTCGGTGGTTTTTCCCTCGCCTCTTTGCCAAATAGACGTGGTGTAGGGAAATTTAATTCTGTAAATATTACGTCCTTTAAAGAGAAGTTTTAGGTCGTAGTTTTTTTTTCTTTCCCTTTAGGAAGGAGAATTTGTATAGTATCCGATTGGTAGATATATATTAAAGTCGTCGTGACTATAAATCAAGTCTAGGAATTGGTTACGTAATTTATTTTCAGGGCGTTTCTGAGCTTCGAATAAATCCCGTTTTCTTTTTGGAGGGGATTGTGACGAATCTGTACGGAACCTTTCCACTAATCTTTTTAGGCGTCTTTTTGGGGAATATAAATTCGCGTTTATTTCCAATCAACTCCAAAAAGAAGAACGGGATATGCAAAATAGATAAGGTATTTAAGTCGATCATTGTAAGCTAGCAAGGTAGATGATGGAAGGCTATTGAGCAAGCAACTTTAAACGCATTTTTAGAAGATTCAAGGAGATTAGATTCGTGAAGACGTCGTGCTGTTAGACGTACCAGAAAGCTGATATAAGCCAGCGGTAAATATAATTTACGTACGCTTAAAATAAGCGTCAGTTTAAGTGACTTAGTTAAAGTTAATGAAAATTAAGAATTCGAGTACGTGTATTTCTCGGATCTCCTATTTCGGTAGACCTTACTTGATCTTGAGCTTAATTATTAATTAATTGCATTATTAGTAATTTAGTTTAATATAAAGGTAAATCCCCTTAAGTGACGTAACATAATAGTATTATATGTTATCAGAGATTTTGTTGAGAAAATTATAATAATAAATAAATATTATTATTATTCAAAATGGCTATTAGTGGTTCTTTGCCTCAAATTAATCTTGGTGTTCAAGGTGAGACCCAGGGGGGTCTCCACAAACGTCCCGCTACAGTGTTCTATTTATACGCTTTCAGCATCAGATAGAGGGCGCTGCACATGCCACGCATGAGCGGTGGCCCTGAAACGTTGCTATTTTACGTAACATCCTTTAATTGATATTTGCTGCAAAGTTCATTTAATTCTGATGATTCCTTCGTGGTGTTGCATTTTTTACAAACAGCAGTGTACATCCTTCAAAATAGCTCAACCGCTTTTACTTAAAGTATATGTTGATGAATTCATAAAACATACCACTACTGGGATATATATCAAAAACTGTCTATTCATTTGAAACTATCTAAAAATAACTAAAAAAACAAGTTCAAAATCACTAATACTTGTATTGTAAACTTTCTTACTTCTGTAAGCCTCATGTGGGGCACAAGGGAATTATTTTATATACACTCAGGAACATTGAAAATAGCGACCCAAGAAGAAAGCATCGGATTGAAATGAAATTTAATACACATAATGACACAGATGAGAGATTCACTTGATCTCAAAAACAAGACAATTAAACGAATACAGGGTGTACAACGACACAAATACTGGGCAACTTCGATAGCGCGTTGGACCACCTCCAGCTGCAATACATGCCGCCACACGGTCCGGCATTGAGTTGATTAGACACCTTATGTTGTCCTGAGGCAGATGGGCCCACAAATCTTGAACAGCCAACTCTAAATCATGTACAGAGTGACATGATGGCATCTGCCGTTTTAGCTGATCCCATACGTGCTCTACAGGGGACAAATCGGGGGAGCGGGCCGGCCATGGAAAAGTCTGAAAATGACGTAGGAAGTCTTGAGCAACTCTTGCTGTATGTGAACGAGCTGGAAAATTGCCTCTGGGAGACCATTTAGGAAAGGTCCTACATGGGGTCGAAGAACATCATCAACATAGCATTGGCTCGTTAAGGATCCATGCATCACAATTAAAGTGGACCGGCTATCATAGGCTATGGCCCCTAGACCATTACACTAGCTGTGCGGGCAGTGTGACGTAGAACAGTGTGGGTAGATTGTACCGCTCACCAGGGCGCCTCCACACCCGTACGTGGTTATCATCTGTCCCCAAAAAACCGGGATTCATCACTAAACACAACATTTTGCCAATATGTGACATTCCACATTGATCTGGCTTGGCACCACTGTAGACGCAGTTGCCGATGCTCCGATGTTAAAAGGGAGTGCACGGAAAAGGCGCTTGGATTTAAGATTTGCTTCTGCGAGGTGTCTGGAAATTGTTTGTGGAACAATTGCTACGCCTACGTCTGCTCGTATCGTTGAACGAGTCGCTGTGGGGTCCACAAGTGCTTGCCGCACGATCCTTTGATCCTCTCTCCTCATGGTCTCCCTGGTCACTCCAGACCCGGTTTTCCACGCGTGGGTACCTTCTCGTGTCCACTGCTCCCAACAATTTCTAACATCACACTCCGAACGATCCACCTGGCCAGCAACTCGGCGCGTCGACCAGCCTGCAGTTTTCATCTTGATGATCAGGCCTCTCTCAAACTCGCTTAACTGTGAGAAATGTCTTCTAGCACGTTTACCTGGCATGTTTCGCTTACCAAAGTCTTCCTATAATTGGCGGGTAATCGTCCCGTTTATGAATCTTCGAATTTGCGCTGGCTTATATAGCACCCTCTTCCTGATTGTAGCGCCACCTCGGCGTGTATGAGCATGCGTATTGGCACAAAACTTGGATCATTTGCATATCACATTACGCTGTACTTATTTGCAAGTTTCGCGATTGTAGTTAGCTTCCTTCTTGAGTCGCTATTTTCAATGTTCCTGAGTGTATATGCTAGCTGGTATACCCACTCTTCGCACGGATGAATTAAAAAATTAAACAACACAGATTGAAGGATAAAGCAGTTTTTAATGATTTAATTTTACGTTAATTGCAAATTAAAAAAAAGTTTTTTGCATATCCGAGTTGAACAAATAACCTTATTCGTTAAATTTTAAGTCTGTAAATCTATAGCTGATAAAAAGGATTTTTATTTATTTATAACACCCCGTAACTCTCTTGTGGGTCGACTTTTGAAAACACCTTCCTAAGCTGATCTCTGCTCAGCAAAAGTAAAACTTTGTTACACATTTTGTGAAATGAACGCTTAAAATAGTGCAAATAATTTATATCTGTGTAATACAATAATATTTCTCTTTCTGTTGAATTTATTTTATGTTAAATTTGTAATAATCGCAAGCATTGCTGTTCCTTATTTTATAATGACGATTGAATAGAAACATAGCGAAATGTTGGCGATAGGGCCAAGTTGACATCTTTTTTTGGCAACCATGTTGGCAACTTGGCAATTGATTAAACGGTGCAGAAGTTGATATGCTGTAGCGTTATCTGGTGGAGAGCAGCAACAAAGAGGATAGCACAAAAACCATCTCCACAAAAAAATACATATACATGCAAATTTTCATAGTGATTGGTTGAACAGTGTTGGAGTGTGTGATGTTATTTCATATATACAAGCATCCATTTTTATATATAGAGGTATATATATGTCTTCAAAATAAAGAACCTCACTAATACTGTACGATTACGTACTGATTATATCATTAAAGCATGAGAAAAAAACGTGGAATCTGAAGTTTTTATTGTATTAACATAGTTTTGCCTTGTCTTAGGATATCATCTTTGTTTAGGAAGCTCCTATTTATATTGTATCCATATACTTTTACCCTGTCTTTGGTGACCGTCCTCGCTTAGAATGCTGACGCATAACTTTATCCTGTCTTAGGAAACCATCCTTGCTTGGGATGCTGACTCATAGCTTTACCTTGTCTACAGACACCGTCTTCATTTAGGAAGCTGACGTTTTTAATGTGTCCACATAGCATTATTCTGTCTTGGGACATCGGTTTCACTAAGAAGCTTACGTTATCATTGTATTGACATTGCTTTACTTTGTCTTCGGATGTTGTTTGCGAATAAATTACTGAATTATTTTGTGTTCATTTTATTAATTAAAAATATGCTCATATTATATTTCAATAAATAAAATGTAATGATTCGCTGAAGTAACCACATTTGATAAAAAAGATCTTAGCGTTAATGTCTTCTAATTTTCCATTTTTTTTAAATTTTAATTTTAAACCCTTTTAAATATTAATTACCAATTAAATACTAATTTATTTATAGTAAATATGTATCTCGCCAAAATATAATTTTTAAGAACTGTCTGGAGTAAAATTTTTAAAGTGCATTTTTTCCTTCAATTTTAAAAACACACACCTTAAATATTTTCAAAAACAGACATGTTATTAATCCCAATAAAAATTTCTTCGTTTTTGACTTTTTCAAATAATTTGATGGCAAAACTTTATTGCTCAATTTAAATCCCATAAAGGGGGATGTGATATGTGTCGTGATCGTCACGAGCGCAGCACAAAATTATGGGATCAATTACTAACAGCGTTCATATATATCAGGGGTGGCGAACCTTTTTGGGTCAACGTGCCATTTTTTCTAAAAAAACGTTTAATGAGTTATAGGCGTGCCATCAAATAATTTTGACTTGTGATTATTGAAGAACTAATAAAACTAAATACAAACAAATCAAAATTCTTTATTTAATACGAAAAAATACATTTTGCACTGTATAGTAGTAAATGTTTTAGTTATACTTGCAATTTAAATTAAAATAACATTTGTGTGATTTCTGCTGTTGTAGATTAGATGAGACAAATAACTTATATCAGGATTATAAGATGTTACTTTTAGTAGAATGCATGCTGAATTAGAGTAGTCTTTTAAACGGTTTCTAACCGAGTCTTTGATGTTATTTATCTCTGAAAATAATGACTCGCAGGCATAGGTAGATGAAAATATGGTTAAAATAGCACACGCCAACTTCTTCAAACAGTTAAATGCGTCTGGAATCGAATTCCATGTTTCCAAAATTTCGTAACTGGTATTTTTACTTATATTGCTTGTCAATCTTTCTGCTTCAATCAATTCCAACTTTTTCCTGGTTTCAATAAACTTTTGAATCCATATTGAACTAGACTGGAAATCAATCAGTCGCATTTCAAGTTCTTCAATTTCCAACCAATCGAATTGAGACAGTTCAGTTTATCAAACGAAATCACATCAGGGTACATAATAAATTTGAACGTTTCCGATAATTTCTTGAACTGAGAAAATCTCGCTGAAAATTCTTTGATTATATATATATATATATATATATATATATATATATATATATATATATATATATATATATATATATATATAAGAATCCATTATAGAAATAAAGTCATCAATAACTTTTTCTTCATTTCGTTTCTCTTGGTCATCTAAATCTTTGATATTTTTTTTCAAGTTTGGGAAGTACTTGTAGTTTTTTTTAATAATATCATTTCTGAAAACATATAGTTTAGTTTCAAAAGCGCGAATGAGATCCATCATGACGATAACTGTTTTATTAGGGCCTTGAAGCTTTATGTTCAATTCATTGAAATGTTGGCATATGTCTGTAAAAAACATCAATATTTTAAAAGCCGCATAATATCCATCAACAGTGGGTATTGTTTAATGTTGCTGAGATTTTGTAGAAACAGTCTGATTTCTTCCAACAAATCTTTGAATTACGTTCCCGCGGCTCAACCAGCGAACATTATAATACATTAGTAAGCTATTATACACCGAATTGACTTCGCCTAACAAAGCATCAAACTTTCGTTTATTTAAAGCCTGCGATGATATGAAGTTGACTATTTTTGTGACTAAAGTTATTACATTATCAAGAGATGTTAAACCACTCTTTGCACATAAGGCTTGTTGGTGAATAATGCAGTGGCATTCAAGAATCGAATGTCCTACGTCTGTTTTAAATAAAGAAATGAAACCATTTTTTTTGCCTACAATATTTGGAGCATCATCAGTGGTTACTGAAACCATTTTTTTTTCAAATCAATTTCTTTCTCAGCAAGCGAATATCTTACTGCCGTACAAATATCTGTACCCTTTGTAGTTGTTAACAACGATGTTATCGCAATTATAATTCTTCCTGAATGATGTTTCCTACACAATATAGAGCAAAGACAGCTAAACGTGCCGCTTTTGTAATGTCAGTACTTTCGTCGAGACATAGTGATATAAAAGTAGGATATAAAAGTAGCGGAGTTGATGTCATCTGATCTTTCGCTTTTGTCTCAGGTCATTAAAATTTTTTAAAAATAAAGCAGTGAGAGTTATTTTACCAATTAGACTTACAAGACAAGAATTGGATCACATTAATAAATTAGATGTATACAAGCTGAACTATCAATGTAAACGTTAGAATGTTTTTTAAACAACTTGAATATATTTAGAAAGAGTTACATACACACACTATGCGTAGATAAACTTTGCATCATTAGCAATTTATAATATATGAAGTATTTACTCAACGAAAATAACAAAGCAGTCTGCTCCCCGACTTGTCGGTGTCGCGACGGATCACTCGCGTTTGTTCATAATACTTCGTAGTAAACTTAATTATTTTAAGCGAAAATGCAAATCGTTTTTGATCGATGGCGTGCCCAAAATATTCTGTCACGTGCCATCATTGGCACGCGTGCCATTGGTTCGCCATCCCTGATATATATGCTTCAGTGCAACATTAATAAATAATCAATCCATCTCAAACTTTCCCAAGTGGTTAAGGTAACGGACTCGAGACCGGCGTATCATGAATTCGAGCCTAATACCGTTGAAAATCCGCCGTGTAGGGGACGATGCAGTTTAAATCTGCCAAAGCTCAAACGTCCTCCCGTTGGTGTCGTATGGAAAGGAGAGGGGGTGCCAGCCCATGCGTTGTTCTCGTCACTTGACCATGATTCGAAGTGACGAGGTTCGTCGCCCAAAACCCTCGAGTAGCTGAATAGTGCGACACTCACTCATGCTTTCCCAAAGGGGAAAATCCTCGGAAGGAATTTATTTTATGTAGATATTGGAATTATACCTTGAACACTCATCTTTTGAATATAACCTTTGATGACAGCAGTAGCAGAGTGTTCATAGTCACGAACTCACAGCAGGCGTTGTACCTATCGAGTGAGTGAGAGTTTTATTAAAGTCACACTGTAAAGCTGCAAGAGCGCTATTGGGTACGGACCTCGTACGTTTGTCAAGTGATAAGGACGATACCTTAGCTGATACTCCTTTCTTCTAACTTCCACACTACATCATCAGAAGGATGTTTGAACCTCGACAGATTAACGTGAATCAGTTACCTCCACACTTCGGGTCTCTTGCGGAAGTAGGTTCGAACTCATGACACTCCACCCACGAGTCCATGGCCTTGACCACTAGGCTACCGCGGCCACGTTGTACCTATCGAATTATGGGCTCGTGTTGAGGGACTGATTCTCGTCAAATCTGACGAGATTTGAAAGAATAGTTTGATGTAATTTGGAGGGGTTTGAAAGAATAGTTTGATGTAATTTGGAGGTTTTTTAAATAGTTTGATGTAATTTGGAGGTTTTTTAAAGAATAGTTTGATGTAATTTGGAGGTTTGAAAAGTGAGATGACATTTTAGGCATCCTCACCACTTGATCAAGGTTCAAAATTACGAAGTCCGTTGCCTATGACTCTCGAGTTATTTCATAATGTGGCATTAATAAGGGATGAATTATGAATAAAATTTTATTATTTGTTAGAATGGTTTAATTCTTTTGAAGAATGAGTTTGCTTAAGATTCGAGTAAGAATTATGTAGATAAAAACTTATTGTACATATATACAGAAATCCCCCGCATGCTGGCTATCACTCTCTCGCAAGACTGCACATGCATGAACATAACTATAACACCCTGCAAACCTAGAGGAGAAAATTTCTGCTATTTTAGATGTATACTGCATTGCAAAGGGCTACCATTTAGCGACAGAAAATACAGATGGTGCCCTACTTTCATCAATAGAAGATCCCGGCAAACGATTGTGATTATGTTCCCTCGCTACCTAATACAGTGTTTCTCAAAGTGTGGGGCGCGAGCGTATCGAAAATTTAAAGATTTTTTTAAAAAAAAATAACCAAAAAGAGAAGTAAAACAAAATGCTTTCTTCCATAAAAAAATACACACAACAACACTGACATAATTTATGTTTATTATCTGGCTTTTTTCCGTCATCAAATAGCTATCTTTGATCCCAAAACCAAGTTAAAGCAGAAAAAAACATTTTGTTTTATTTGCTGTATTTCCTCAACGAGAGATTTTTTTATTACGTTTTAACATAAAATATTACTCGTTAAAAGAAAAACGAAACCCAGACCCTGAGAAAAATTCTAAGAAGTTAAACAATTCACCCCTGTAATTATTATTGAAATACTGTACATTAGTTGTAGAAAAAGAAAAGGAAGTCATGATTCACTTTTCAGCTAGGCTGCATAGTACGTTTGCTAATCATTTGATTGACCTTCAATCTTATGGTATGGTTATTATCAATATTAGTTCCCTCCCATCTTTTATGTGTTTGCTTTTCGCTTAGGGAAATTGTAAATAATTGAGTTTTTCGATATTTGGAAAAGAATTGATTGGTTTAACATTTCTGTTGGATAATTGAAAAGTGTCTGATTTGCGTCCTTTATTATGGTCTTGTACTTTTGAATCATTTTAGTTCAGTTTTATTGGATTTTTCTCAAATCATCAAAGAATTGAATAGTCCTTGAAAGAAGGTAAGTATACTTTCTATAAATTAAAATATTCACTAGAATTCCGATTTGTATCGTGTACAGTAAAAATAATTCTAAACAAATGATTGGGGTGACTGAGTCCCCCCGCACTACCATTAATGTTAGTATCGAGTACGCGCCTGCTCCCGGGTTAAAACATTTTGAAGTCTTCTCGCTTTAAATGTTAAAAAAAAAAGTAACACAATTATTCTTCATCGGAATTTTATATTCTTTTTCATAATTTAACATTAATTCTAACTGCTAATTGTGTGAGGTTTAAAATTACAGTTCTTTTAAACAGTTATTTACAATTATAACATTTATCTAAAAAAAAAAATCATTTTACATTTTTGTATACAATGTCGTGCACACAGTTTTACTCTCCTTACAGTTCAGCTATTATATCAAGAATAATGTTTTATTTTTTTAAAAAATGAACTCGTGCGAAGAGTCGGTGTTTCAGCCAGTATACGTTTGATTTATCAGTACTGAAGAAGGTATTTTATAAATAATTTCTTATTATTGAATTTGGCCGCGGTAGCCGAGTTGTATAGGTATCGGATCGTGGTTTGCCTTGTCACGAGTTCGAGCCCAGTACCACTAAAGACCCGCCGTGTAGGGCAGCGATGCACGTTAAATCTGTTGAGAGTTGAAACGTTTTCCCGTTGGTGTGGTAGTTAGGAGAGAGGGGTGCCAGCTCAGGTGTCATCCGCGTCACTTGACCATGGTTCAAAATTACGTGGTCCGTCGCCAAAAGCGCTCGTGTAGCTGAACAGTGCGACGTTAATATTCAATCAATCAATCAATCTGAGTTCCACGAAATAATTTTATTCTCGATAGTACAATGTTTTACAAAACTAAATAGTTTTCTAATGGAAAAACGCACTTTTTTTTTTATCTTGAGGGAAAATTACCTATCTTGAAGGAGAAAGAACAACTTATATATGTATTGATATATCAACAAATTCGAAATTAAAATCTAAATTTAAGCATTGACAGCTCCTAAATTTTAGGCTGCAAATTTGTAGAATACACAGAGGATTATCACACGGTCATAAACATTTTAAAGCCAACCAGAAAAGTGTATTTAAGGAGAAAATATTTCGCAATGTGAGTGGCTACAAAAACAAAATATAGAAGCAAATTAAACTCAAAATATGTAATGAGATTTCAGTTAATTTCAGTAGACCTAGACCTCGAAAATTTGGTGCGTATATTTGTGCTGAGTCTACCCTATAAATTTGAAGTCATGCAGTCAAACTATTCTTGAGATATGATGGATTAAAGTTTGAAAAACACAGTTTTGAGAAAAAAGCGTTTAAAATTTCTAATCCGTTTAAAACAATGAAAATCTTAACTTAACGCTGCTCTTCTAACACTTCGAATTTTAAAATATCCCTTTACTACCGTATTCTAAACATGTTAAAGAAGCAATTTATGAGAATTTTTTTTTTTTTTTTATTTTTTGAACCCCTCACATGGGTGACCCCTTGACTATTTGAAGAAACTGGCTTGTGCCATTTTAACCATGTTTTCATCTACCTGTGCCTTGTGATTCATTATTTTCTGAGATGAATAACACATCAAGGGTGGCTCTAGGGCCGGACCCCTGCCCGGGGCGGCAGATTTTAAGGGCGGCATTTGGATTGAATTTGAAAAAAAAATTAATTATATTTTTGTTGGAACAGGAAATTTAAAATATTTTCAGAAATAGTATTGGGTGTGAATTTGGTATTTTATTTCCTTATTTTGTACTCTGTATGCTTAAGTCAGTTTTCTTTCATGTTGAAACTTGAAGGGTTCGAGGCAGGAGTATATTTTATATAAGGAAATTTTTTTTTGTGATATTTTTACACATCTTTCACAAGTATCTTTCTCTCCATCCTGGAGTGGGGTTATAGTGGGCATTCCTTTCACCTATGCGATGTTTGGTGTCAACTATCCAAAAGAGGGGCATTAAGTTTTAATAAGTTTTTTTGGTGGAGAGGCACAGAAAATGTTTTGTTTTAGTTTTGGGTGTAGTTATATAAGTTAAAATAAGTTACTGTAAGTTAAAAATAAACACTTGTGACCCCCCATCATCACTTAACTCTTTTTCGAAGAAATTGGCTTGCTGGAATGGGCAATTCCTTCTCTTACATTTTACTCGTTAGAAATAACAGATAATTGTCCTTAATTTGGAATTATTTCGTATTTTTTAAGGCTTAAAACTATATATATATATATATATATATATATATATATATATATATATATATATATATATATATATATATATATATATATATATATATATATATATATATATATATTCATTATTCAAGTTTTATAGGAATCACTGGCGTAGATAGTTCTGAATGGGCCCCGTATCAAAACTCCTTCGGGCTCTTTTTCAGAGATGAAAACCTTGTCAGTAGTACTGTAGTCACATATGTTGGGGGCCCTGTAGCTTGGGGCCCGTATCATTGATACGGCTGATGCGGTGGTAGCTACGCCCCTGATAGACTCCATTAAAGACTCCTTTGGAAAGTCATAAAGGAGTCTTTTGGCAGACGACCCAATTCAGCATACATTCTGTTAAAAGCAACATCTTACAATTCTAATATGTCATCTAATCTGCAACAACAGAAGTCACACTAATGTTACTTAAACATTTACTACTATACAGTGTAAAATGTATTTTTTCGTAGTAAATAAAGAGTTTTGAGTAGTTGATATTTACTTTTATTATTTTACCAATAATCGCAATTCGAAATTATTTGAAAGCACGTCTATACCTCATTAAACATTTCCTTAGAAAAAATGGCACGTTGATCCATAAAGTTTCGCCACCTCTGACCTATAACATGTTAAGGTATATTCTTCTAAATGTGTGTGTGTGTGGAATGGCTCTGTGAGAAGAGAAAGTTCGAAGACCACTGGTTCAATTGAATCAATAATAATGAAGGTAAAAGAAATTGAATTAAGATTGGTAATGCGATTATTTTTTTGAAAAAACATTCTAAAGTTATAATCTTGATAAATAAATTATATATAAAAATCATAAAGTACTCATGAATTTTTAAATTATGCAATGAAAACTTGATGGCTTTGAAGTTTAAGTAAATGAAGCGCGCGCGAAATGAAGAGTTAGCAAAAAATACAATGTACCACTACACAAAAGACAATAGATAACTGAAAAACAAATCAATTTAAATACTTTCTGATGCATATGATAAACTATTTATAGTATTTTTTTAATTTAAAATTATTTTCTGCTTCATTAATTTGACTTCTTTCAAATCCAAAGTCCATTTAATAATAGTTTGTTTTTCTTAAATTTAACGATATATTGAGTTTAAAATGTAATAGAATCTCTAAAAATGTTCTTCACTAAGAGAGAGGTCTCGGTAACCTTAAACTAAAATTTTCAACTTTTTGAAAGGAGAGGGGGAGATGTCCCTCGACTTTTTTTTCGAAGTTATAACTTGTATTGACACGTTTTGCTGGAGAGTGTTTAGCGGTTTGATACTACCCTTTTGATGATACACTTTTGAAATTATTGAGGAAAAAATGGAGACAATACTGGTAAAAAGTAAACAAAAATTTTGAAACTACCATATCCTCTTTTGATTAGCTGTTACAGAGCATTTTCCAAAAACTTATTATCTCTCATTCAATTGTTTTAGTAAATGAGCCACACAATATAAAAATAATCATGTGAGTGAGTGAAATTGCCACAACTCAACTTTTAACTTAGTTTTTTCTTGTTACCAAATAGCATAAGATTTTTTTTCTACTGGGCGGGAGAGAGAGATGTTTTAGAAAACATGTAGACGAAAGCGCTGAGACATCATATTTATATGAAAAATTTTAAAAAACTGTCGGCATAGTTAAACTGTCCCCTTCTTTACTGCTAAGGCGATTTGTTCGTTTACTTTCCAGTTTCAGATTTGTATGTTATTTCACGTCTTGTAGACATAAAATCGGACCTCGATTTAAGGAATTCATCGGGACCGAGTATTTTATTTGTTAATTCAAGGTTATTTGTAATACCGAGATCCAAAAGGATGTTTTTTTTACCTTCTGGAATTTCTATAATAGGGAATTGCACAAAATATGTCCATAGTTTGAAGTACACACTTTTTATTCAGCATCTATACATATAAATAAAAAGTGTCTGTTTGTAATTTGAAATTAACAGCTTTTTACTAAATGCATTTCAAACTATATACGGTACTTATATGAAAAAATCAATTTTTAAAATTTTTGCCTGTCCGTCTGTCTGTTCGTTCCGGCTAATCTCTGAAACATCTGGACCAATTTTGACGAAACTTTCGCAGGCTGATAGCTAATGTCATAAGGAATAACTTAGGCTACTTTTATTATAGAAAAAAAATTAGGGTTTCGAGAAAATAAAATTAAAACCAATGAAATAGTGAGCAATATCAGATTCAAATAGGGATTATGCGTCCCTTTCACCCCTTGTTCAACAAAAAACAAAGAAAAAAATAAAGCAAAAAGAAACAGATTCACAAAGTAGAAGAATGACATTTTACTTATAGCATAGGTATTTCTTTACGTAGAATATATAATAAGTTTTCGAAAACTCTGCGAAGTGAATAAACACTTTTTTGTTAAATTCCACGTGGACGAAGTATCGGGGGGTAACAGCTATTTAACTTAAAATAAATGCATCAGAAAGTAATATTAACGTATTACACATCCAGATACAAATTTACACTATTTTAAGCGTTTATTGCACAAAATTTGTAACAATGTGTTACTTTTGCTGAGCAGGTAGGTGTTTTCAAAAATCAACCCACTAGAAAGTTAACGGGGCGTCATAAACAATAATAATAATTCAGCTATTATATCTAAAGATTTAAACTATAGAGAACATGGTTTTTTTGTTCAGCTGAGCTATGCAAAAACTTTTTTTGTTTAATTTACAATTCACATAAAGTTAACTCATTAAAAACTTCTTTATCCTTCAGTCTGTATTGCTTGATTTTTAAATTCACCCGTACGAAGAACGGGTATACCAGCTAGTTTAAAAATATTATTAGTGAACTCTTAACCCAACAGTTAATCGGAAATTTTAAAATATTGACTAATAGATGTTTGACAATCTTTTTTTGATTTTTGACTCGAAGGAATTCTCTTTTGACTTTTTGCAGAGAAGGAAAATACCGCGTCACTTACGTATTACTGCATCAGATACTGTTTAGTTTCCAAACAGTGGAAAGCAATTCAAAGACTAACTTGACCCAAACTAACAAGGTTTAATTTTAAGTGAGCCGCAAAAAAAATCAATATTCAGAGAAACTTAGGCTTATTTCGAATAATATATTATAATAAACATATATAAAAGAACAAGAAAACTAAATGTTTACGTACTGACACTCGATGTCGCTTGTCTGCTATTACTTTTCCAATTTCGAGAATTTTTTTTTGTTTTATTATAGATTATTGAGTGCCGATACCTTGGCCAGGCCGCACGTTTGGTGGGCTTCGAGTTTGACACCTCTGGTGTAAAGCATTAAAAATACAACAGTTTTGATAGGAGTCTCAGGAGGGAATTCCCTGTCCTATTTAAAACCCACGCGATAGGTTATACACTCATGACTCATCTTCACTTGTAAAGTCTAATAATGAGCTGCATCCTTACCGTCGACATCTGCTGTTTCAAGAAATCTTTTTCTGTTGTGGACAAAAGATGCATATGTCATTTGAGAAAAAAATTTTTTTTTTCTGACGCAAACTAATAAAAAAAAATATTCGGCTGTTGAAATAATTCTTTAATTTGGAGTTTATTTCTCGTTAAATATAGTTTTCCCCCCCATTTTAATTGAGGGGAAAGAAATATTCGTAAAATAGGTGTTCAGTAAATTGGGGGCCCGCTGCATTTATCTTCACTATGCGGAAAATATCCCCATTATGAATATCCCTTCGATAAAACGATCGTCTGGAGAGATTTAAAGATACAGCAGCACCGGGAGCGGTCAATGCGAAGGAGGGTGACCACTTCGCAAACCACCCGGTTGTTTTTTTCGACCTCGTAAATTTTTCGCCCCTACTGGGCATTACGTCACAACACCACTCTCACACCCACACCCACATTGGCAGCCACTTTTGAACCATTAACCTCACCTCAGCAGCCAATAGGAAGACTCGCTCTCCACTGAATTCCTCTCTGCAGAAATCTTTCGAGATGTCAAGATCCAAGCCTCGAAGCCCCACCCACTCGTCCACCACCGCTCGTCCAATTGCAATGTTTCACACCTCAAGCATAAATACTAAACGAAAAGCCATGTTATCAAATAGACTTTTTGCCAGATACGGGATTAAGGGTTCTTTGAAACCCAGATGCCCGCACCAATTTCCGTAGACTTAATATCTCCTGTTACCCGTTTTTGGCACGATTAAGAGAACAACAAAAAAGATTTTCTCATTTTTTTTCCTGTCGGCTTTCCTTCCATCTAAGCAAGGGGCTACGGTAGCTTAGCGGTCAAGGTGACGGACTCTTGGCTGATGTACCCAGAGATGAAACCCAGAAACCCTGAAGACCTGCCATGCCGAGGGGGCCGATGCACGTTGAATAAGTCGAGGCTCAAATGGTTTTCCGTTTGAGCCTCCCCGTGGTGTGGTGGGGAATTTAGGAGAGGTGATGCCAGTTCAGGTGTCGTACTCGTCATTTGACCATGGTTCAATATTACGAGGTCCACCGCCAAAAGCCCTCGGCATTAATATTCTCTCATTAACTCACTCCATATGAGCAGAAGCGCTTTTTTACGGTTACTCTCGCTGCGGCCTTATGTGTCCGACAGAAAATGCATGAACAAAAAGAAAATTTAAGAAAAAGCTTAAATTTAAACAGATTAAGTGTTGTGTAGACATAGAAAAACGAATTTAATATTTAATTCGAAATTTGGAGTCACATTTATGTAATCAAAAAGGAATACCAGGCTAGGATACTACAGTGAGATGGTGTCATCTATAAAAAAAAAGAGTTAAAATTAGATTCAAAAGTGTACTTTAAAAAGAACAGATCAATAAAATAAAAAATTAAAATGTGTGTCCATAATAAATAAGATTATACATGATACAATTATTAATAGCGAAAAGCATAATATAGGTGGATTAAAAAGAACTCATTGGGAATTGATTTTATAGAGCTACGATTCATACATTTAAATAATTAAGAATTGAAAGAAAAATCTTGTGTCCCACAATAAAGATTCTTTAATAATTTCTTTAGAAAAATTACACAAAAAGTACTTTTTTGCTTTTATTATAGGAAAACCTGTTTTTAAAAATTGTAATTTTGGTATTGAATATAATATTTCTCACATGAAATTCGTATATAAATCTTGCTAATGCAAAAACGTGTTTGTAAATATCAGAGTTATATATTTTCGCATATTAAATTCTGCGCTTTTGTCTTTTTTTTTAGGTGCTTTCGGCCAGAGATTTAAATCAAACAATACATCACATGTATGAAAATAAGAGATATGGAAAAGTAAGTATTGTGGAGTTTTGTTTTTGGTTTTATTATATTGAAAACATGTATGATTAATAAAATAACATAACGTAAAAAATGGAATGTAATATTAGTTTAGTTTATCACCAAAGACAAAAAAAAAACTCTGTAAATGCAAGAAAAGAGGGGGATGGACGTTAAAGATGGGTCGAAAATAGAGAGAGGCTTACAATGGGCACTTGCCCCGTGTTTCCCAAAGACAATGAACTCCAAGGGAAAAAGTAAAAATCGTGTACTTGAAGGAGGTAAGGGCTTGAAAGACTGATAAGTCTTAAATTAGTATCCAAAAGAGAACAACAAAATCTTTTTTTTTATCAATGCATACGTACTCGTCGACTACTTTCGTCAAACCATAAAACTGTTACTAACGGGAATATTCTGCATTCACAATGAATGACACCCATTTGTTACTAGGGTTAGTTGTTTCTGGCGCCGAAATTATATAACAGGTGTAGCTTTTGGTACGAAATGAGTTAACTTTTCATGTTGGATGGGATTTTACACATATACCCTTTTATTTCATTTCCATATAAAGGGTGTTTTTTTGAGAGATATAGAACTTTAAATTGCAATAAAACAACGATGTATTATTCGATTGACATGAATTTTTTTTAATTCGAAAGATAATCTTGTGGCATTACATTTTAAATATGATTTCTGGCATAGGACTGCCACGGCTGGCTCGGATGTAGTCCAATCTGGACGTCCAATTTTCGATGACTTTTTCCAACATTTGTGGCCGTATATCGGCAATAACACGGCGAATGTTGTGTTCCAAATGGTCAGGCGTTTGTGGCTTATCCGCATAGACCAATGACTTTACATAGCCCCACAGAAAATAGTCTAGTGGTGTTAAATCACAAGATCTTGGAGGCCAATTCACAGGTCCAAAACGGGAAATTAGGCGGTCACCAAACGTGTCTTTCAATAAATCGATTGTGGCACGAGCTGTGTGACACGTTGCGCCGTCTTGTTGGAACCACAGCTCCTGGACATCATGATTGTTCAATTCAGGAATGAAAAAGTTAGTAATCATGGCTCTATACCGATCACCATTGACTGTAACGTTGTGACCTTCATCGTTTTTGAAGAAGTACGGACCAATGATTCCACCAGCCCATAAAGCGCACCAAACAGTCAGTTTATCTGGATGTAACGGTGTTTCGACATACACTTGTGGATTAGTTTCACTCCAAATGCGGCAGTTTTGTTTGTTGACGTAGCCATTCAACCAGAAGTGCGCTTCATCGCTAAACAAAATTCGCTTATGAAAATCGACCATTATTTTCGAAATAAAATTGCACAATTTGAAAGCGTTGTTCAAGCGATAGTCTATTAATGATGAATTGCCAAACCAAACTGAGAATAAATCCTTTGACAGCTGTTAAATCGGTCGCCATCTTGGAAAGTAATGCCAACTTAAACTTTTATACCTGGAAAAAAACACTCTGTATTATGTTACGGACATGTTGGACTTCAGTTGTTTCCCTGCCTAAAAATTAGAGGAAAGTCAAGTATTATCGAGGTTTTGGTTCTGTTTGTAGCTGCTAGTGCGTAAGAAAACTTTGAAGCACTGACGAAACTCGCCATGCATTGCAGCAGGGGCGTTGCTACCGCCGTATCAGCTGCATCAATGATAAGGGCGTTCAATATTTGTATTATTCTTGAATCAGTGCTGTTGTACATTTATAGGTATAATGTTTGTTTCCTGTGATAAGAAAATCTGCTGTAACTACTAAGAAGTTTCTCAGAATAAATAACGATTAACTCCGGAATAATTCGTCTGTTAATTACGTGAACCTTTCCTGCACTTTAAAGACAATCGACAGAGTAATAATTTTAGTTTTAATATGTTTAATTAAAAACTGAAATGTCCGTCTATATAAGATTGTGCTGCAAGGAACTTGACTTGAACTCCATATCTACATTACGTCTGTTCTTAAAACAATGTAGAACAGAAGCATTTTCAAGTAAGGAAAGCAAAATATCCTCTTAGTTAGAGATTCCTTCAGAAAAATATTTTCACACATATTTGTGCTAGTTGAAATTTACTTTAATATATGTATATATTTTGTAAACTGATTTTTTTATCGGTTAAACACTTCAACAAAATTAAATGTTTGAAAGTTTAACTGGATTAAAAATTGATTGAATACGGTATTAAAGTAAAAGAATAAGTTATTCAGGTAATATGTATGGCCCAATTTTTAAAAACCTTTCTAAAGTTCTTTATTGGACCACAAATACACTCATGTCCATAAATTAAGGATAATTCAGAATCGCACAGAAATTGAACTCTAAAATAAAAATTTCACCTGTAGAATTATCACATACATCTTGAAGAAGAATATGCAAATTACAGGAAACCACCAGATGGCACGGATAGTACGTCACAATAACGAGAGTGTAAGAGAAGGGTATATAAGGAATGGTGGCAAAGAAGTAAAATTGTTCACAAGCGCTTTAAAATCCTTTCAGTGCAATAACCGCATAGTTAGGGCACAAAGGAAGCATTTGGATGATTTTTTACGTGATAGAATTATTGGACGACTGGAATGTGGACGTACCCAGCTGGAAGTATTCGAGGAACTTGGAATCGCCCAGAGTGTCATCTCCAGGCTTTGGCAACGATTCCAAGATGATGGTAATGTGAGTAGATGTTACAGCACAGGCCGCCCCCGAGTTACAACGCCGAATGAGGACCAGTATATTTGGCAGTTACTGCCAAAAGAAACAGACGGAGCACAGCATCATACCTGTCTCATCAGCTCTCTTCAGCAACCGGACGACAGTTTCAAGGCAGATCGTGTACAGACGCTTAAGGCACATTGGTCTATATGCTCGTAGGCCTGTCAGATGGGTTCCACTTACCGCAACTCACTGTCGCCTGCGATTAACCTGGAGTAGAGAGCATGCATTGTGGACACCACAACAGTGGTCTTGTGTGATGTTTTCGGACGAGTCCAGGTTTAGTTTGCAGTCTCATTCTCGCCGGACTTTAATATGGAGAGTGCCATTTACCACCAAGAGAAAACCATTTAGCAACACCGTTACGATGGTGCAGGACGGCTCGTTTGGGGAGGAGTTATTCTTGGTTCCAGAACTGACCTGCATGTTCAGAGAGTAACGATGACAGGCCACATCTATCGGGATGTTATTCTGGAACAACATGTACGTTTGTTTCGGGGTGCCATGGGTGCTGAATTTCTGTTAATGGATGACAACGTCCGTACAAACATTGTAGACGAATGCCTTCAATGGGAGGATATCACCCGTATGGATTGGCCAGCATACTCACCGGACTTGAATCCAATAGAGCATGTGTGGGATATGCTTGGCCGACGAATTTCAGCCTCTTCAACCCTCTCCCACGTGTCTACCGGAACTTCGGAGGGCATTGCTTGATGAGTGGTGTAATATTCCCCAAGATCAGATTGATAATTTGATACTCAGCATCCCTGGGCGTTGTAAGGCCTGTATTGCATCGTGCGGGAGACATACTCCGTATTAACCATCATACTAACCATGTTATACTGTTTTTTGTAAATAGGTTCTTTTTTGAAATTTGCTCCAGGGAGTAAAAATCGCAATTTTTATTAATTATGTCAAACATATAGCATATTTTTTACTCTTTACCTTTTGTTTAATAAATAGACTTTACAAATAAGTCAAATTTCTTTTGCTTTTGTCTTTTTCTTTGCCTGAACTTCATTATTCTTAATTTATGTACAGGATTGTATATATATATATATATATTCTAGATATAATTTGAAATATGTGCTCGCGCAAAGAAAGACACGTGTTCTGTATTCATAGTTTGAGTTACAATTATTCATTTTTATGACAACTTGTCTCTGAATTTTATGTATTTGCAGGCAAACTTAAAATGTTTATGGTTGTTTTGCAAATGAAGATGATTAGTTGTCAATGTCAGATTGCATTATATCCTTCAATTTAGCTTAGTTCAAAGAAAAACAAAAGAATACCGCATTGTTTGATGATACGTTTCTCTCTTGGCGAAAACGGTCAAAGAGATATCTAAAACACATTAACTCGTTATTTCGATAGCTAAAGTGTTTTTTTCTTTATGAAATTGATGACACATTTTTTTTCAGATGGTTATTTATGTCGATGCCTGTCACTCTGGATCTATGTTCGAGCACGTACTACCAAATAATATCAATGGTATTTTTTATATCTTTTTAAAATTAAAAAATAAGTAGCATTTGCGACGAAGTTCCTTAAAAAAGGTTCAAATAATCCATACAATAAGTTGATTTTTTGGTTCTTGTGTATTATCACGACCAAAATGGGAAAAATTGCCAAAGATAAGTACTGTTTGTTGTTGTTGATTCTTATCCCAGATGGTGTAGCTCAGCTAGACCATCTCCATAAAACCAAAAATCTCCAAGAAATCCAGAAATAACATGGGATTTCTTAAAACCTCGTCAAAAGTAAAACTCAAACAATGAAGAATATGGCTGGGGGAGGCCTGATCAGCCTCGCATCTATGACACTCTGGAAAGACTTTCCAGCCCTGTTCAAAAGTAAGACCCTTGATGTGGCCATTCAAAAGCGCGACAGAGCCGTCTGCCGATCCCTAGGAATATTAAGTTGGTGACATTAATGAGGTTTTCTCCCAAAATACCAAGGGTGAGCAAGGGGCACTCTCTAAAGCGCATTCAATTCCATCCTTTTAATAGAGGATAGTTCAGAAAAAGTTAGACATGCGTCACCTTGCAAGGCGTCAGCAGTGGCAGACTTGGCTAAACTATCGGCTATCTCGTTATCATTCAATCCAATATGGGAAGGGACCCATTGAAAATAAATGGAGTGTCTAGAAGAAAGTCGAACCACTACATCTAGAATATTCAGGCTTGTCATATCCCCAAAAGTTGTCCAATGAGAGAGGGGCTGAATAGAAGCACGACTGTCAGTTAAAATCCAAATGTCCCTGAAGACAAGGTCAGAAGCAGTGTCAATAAATTTCAATCCCTTATAGATTGCAATAAGTTCAGACCTAAAAACAGAACAGTAGTTAAGATTCCTAATCTTGATGTCAAATGTACGATGAGGTGTCTCAATGTGAACGCCGTTTTCAGAAATACCACCGTCACCCATGCTACCATCAGTCTAGATTTTTAATGCCGAGTGAGGGATGCCATGAATTGTCTCTAAAGCAATCTGTCTAGTAAATTCTGGTATATCAGATCCTTTACACACCCTGGTCAATAACTCAGTCTGGAAATGTATTCAATCGGAGTCGAATTTTAAATGGGAAAAGGGCTTTAAGGAGAGATTTTCAGCATTACCAGAAAACAAGTCCAAATCAACTGCCAAAGAAAGAGGGCTATGCTTCTTTAATCGCCTGTTATTGAGCCAAGAATTGAGATAGGTAGAAGTTCTGTGATGGTCATTGTAGCTAGATAACTTATTGTAATATTTTACCAGGCTATAACTTCTCATACAAAGGGGTGGTAAATCACTCTTATACAAAACAATATTATTAGGGCAGCTATTACAAATGCCAGTAATTATTCTTGCGGCACTTAGTTGCACTCGTTCAGGTTTATTTAAGGTATCCGAGTACATTCGGAATCGTGATTTTAAAAAAGCGCATAAATGGATAATTTGCATGATATTTAGTGTAACTTAGATTAGAGTACGAGTATAAAATTGTTTTAAAAACATTTTGACAAAAAAATTATTTAAATACAATATTTCGGCAAAAAACTAACTTAGAATAACCTTTTTTTAAAAATGTTCTCCTTTGGTGAAAAACGGTTCTTTTATAACAATAGTTTACCTGTATATAGCTCAGACCTCTGTACAGAGGCTCAACTATGATTTTTGAAAAATTCACATTATTTTCAGAGTTGCAACCAATTGAAATAATTATTGGCATTTTTTTCTTAAAATTTTTCCCCTCTGTTGTCGTAAAACATAGATAAACCCACTTCTAAGTTATATATTTCAAAAATTCTAGTTGAGCCTCTGTACAGAGGTCTGAGAGAGCCTCTGTACAGAGGTTTAATACAGGCGAAATATTATTATAATAGAAGAATTTTTCACAAAAGGAGAATATTTTGAAAATGGGTCATTCCATGTTCATTTCTTGTCAAAATATTGTACTTAAATTATTTTTTATTGTAATACTATTCTTAAAACAATTTCATATACATTTCCTAATCTAAGTGACACTAAATATCATAACTATTATCCATTTATACGCTTTTGCAAAATCACGGTTCCGAACGTAATCGGATACCTTAAGCTAGCTTCAGAAGCACAAAAATAAACTGGAAAGCCATATTCCAAAATTGGCCTGACCAGTGAGATGTAAGATAAGTAATGCGTCAAATTATAACCTATTATATCATGAAACCTTTCATGATTTCCATTTGTGTTTTGAAGAACGGTGTAGCCATTTTCATTCACATTTTGTTCCTGCATTTTTATCGACTTTTTTCTCATCTCTCAAAATTTTAATTTATAAAAACAAGAAGTACTTTTTAGTTAGTAGGGATCAGACAATGAAGACACTTTTGATGATGATTGCGCTTAGAACACAAAAAATTGTTGCAGTTAGAAATGTTTTATCTGGGAGTGAGTAGCAACATTTGTCGGTTTATCAGCGAACTGTACCAATATAAGTTGTGGGATTTACTTACAATATGTGTGAAAGATAAAATTTCTTAAGAACTTTACTCAGATGGGTAAGCACTTAAATTTCCTCCTCATAAAATTATATTTCTATATGTAGACATTTTGGAGTTCCAATATTAAAATTATAATCAATAAATTGAAATTATAACTGGCAACGGATTCAAAAACAGGGTACTTACGTATTATTCCGTCGACCAATCAAAAGTCAATCAATTTCGTGAAACCAAAAGACTTCACCGAAAGCCGTAACATGCAGCCAATAACGGAAATCGTTTGAACACAGTTATAATAATGATGACGATGTCTTTTTGTTTGGCGAAATTGGTCGTCGATAGTTTCGAAGCATTCAATTCTATTATGGAGAGAGAGATGCCAAATAAAACAGTCATTGACTAGAATATTTACTTGCAAGGAGGAATACTTTTCTGTAAAGGGCCATTTTCAAAGCCAAATTGTAACTATTTGATTTGTTTCTTTTTGCGGTACTAGGCTTTTATATAACAACTAGTAATATGAAAATATCTTGAATCATATTTGGCTGCATTTATTTTGCGCCAAGATAAAGAAGCTAAAAAAATAGTTACTTTTTAAAATAACCATTTTTAAATGTATTGCGTTGAAATTTTCACCAGAAAATAAAGACAGACTATCTTCCTAAAAATTTTATAAAGGTAAACCAAAAACTAATCAAAATTCAAAATGTGGTAATTTAAACAAGAATGCATACAGTAAAATTATAGGTACTTACGCATTATCGCAACAATCGTTAAAGCTTAAGATAACTCGCCAAGTTGGCAACCCCAATTTCGCATGTGACGTATGCGCTGAATTGGCAGTCGTGTACCTCGTTTCATATAATGTCACTATTAGGATGCAATAATACGTAAGTACCCAATTATCTTTTAGTTTGTAAATCACCTTTATTCGCATAAGAAAAAATTTCTCATCATCAACGTGGCAGCGAAAATACACAAGTACTGATTGTTTTGGTACTTATGTATTATAACATCGACCAATTTCGTCAAACCAAAAAACGTCACCAAATGCCACAGTATAACGCCAATAGTGGCCATACACGCTCGAGCACAGTAATAACTGCGACGGCATTTCGTAACATTTTTGGCATATAATTCTGAATAAGTAAGCAGCATTTTCTTTCACGAAAAAACCCTTTATGTATCGATGTTATATCTTTATTACTCGATTTATAGGTTAAAGTGTAGAACACGGTGATGTAAATTTCTTTTTGAGACTGAAATCGGTCGCCATGCTACTTCATTTAGCGATAGGGGATGTTGGCAACCGGATTCGATAGCCAAGCTACATAATTTAGCGGTAGGTATTCTGAGAATTTACGAATCATAATTTTTCAAAAAAAAAGAATAAAATAAAGTTACATTAATGTGAAATTAAAAAAAATTCATAAAGCTATCATTATTGCATAAAAATAAAAAGTGCATTTTTTTAAACAAAAAAAAATTGCAAATTAGAATATTTAAGGAAAAGGTTTACCTGCGCTCAGGAAAGAGTTCTAAAGAAAGGTAAATGCTCACACCTCTCTGTGAAATCTCATCTAATTCATGTCTAATTCATAATCTCATAAGTTTTTCGAAACATTAAGTTCGAATAAAATGAAGTCACGGTTCGCCTTTCACATCCACATATTCCTCAAAAACATAACAGACAATTTCCCCTTTCGTTCCAAATCATAAAAAAATTACCGTAAATCATACCATTCAGACATACTTTTCAGGATAAGTTGAAGAAACAAACGAAAAACAGGAAAATCGAATATTACAAAACTGCAGAAAAATTCAAAATATCCGTCATGGACGAAATCTAAATGTGAAATGAAAATTAAAATAAAAATGGAATTGTTTATTTGAAAATCGTTTGCTCGTGTTGAAAACATCTGCAATTTTTTAAAAAAACTAGTAGCAATTAATTAAAAAGAATACGTGATCTTATCTGCATAAGACGACATATCAGAAATCAAGATTTACCAAATTACACAGTGTACCTGAATGAATTTGGTATCTTACCATGCCATTAAGATAAAAATCACCAAATCCAAAGGGTCCCTTGTTCTACACTTAAGCTGATTTATATTTATTACAATTCCCCAGTCATTGCTTATTTTTATTGTACACGAGGTAAAAAAAAAGTTACTTGTAACTTGATGGAAAATTATGCTTTATTCATTAATTAACTTTTAAAGAATCTTTCCATTTGAAAAATTATTTACTTTCTTAAAACAGTTTATGCTACTACATCTGCTAGAGGAGAAGAATCATCTTTTGCTTGTTACTTCGACAAATTAAGAAAGACTTACCTTGGTGATCATTATAGTGTTAATTGGATGGAAGACTCCGATAAGGTACTCTTCACACTTTTCACACACTTACATTAATACATACTGTACTTAAAAGGCTTGCATGTTTTCTTGAAACTGTGTTTTAAAGAAATGTGTTTAACGTTTTTGTTTTAAACCCGCAGGAAATATTGACCAATGAAACTCTTCATCAACAATACGACCTTGTTAAGAAGGAAACAACACGGAGCCATGTTCTTGAATTTGGAGATTTGGTAATAAATTAATATTATATCTGATATTATAGAGATATTTTAGTTACGAGTTTTGTACCCCCGAAAATCTATTTAACTCCGAGGATTCCATACTCACAATGTCGTGGTTCGAAATCGTCATGACACAAAATCCTAAGAAATAATGATACTTATGTATTGTACCACCGACCAATTTCGTCAGATCAAAAGAAGTCGCCAAATGCCCCGATATATAGCTGATAGGGAAAACCACTCCCAAGCACTTTCAAACGCAATAATAATGAAGATGACAGTACTTGGCCACATTTTTTAATTGGCGATGTTATTTCGTTTGTCGAAATTGGTCGAGGGTATGAAATAATCACAAACACAGATAATCATTTAACAATTTATTGATTGATAGGCTAATTCAAGGCAGGATGGGGAAATCAAATTATCTATCCAACACTTAAGTCATAATACAGTTATTTTTAAGCGCCAAAAAAATGCGTAGGCTCTCCAACGTAGAACTTCCAATAAACTGATCATACTCCATTCTGGAACAGACATTCAATTCGAATTACAACGAAAACTGGTCGGATAATTACTTTGATAATAGATATGCACCTGAATCTAGACACAACGAATTGTTAAATAATTGATTCAACAACAAATCAGGCTTCAACAGAGCAAATATCAGCCACGCAGAAGCTTCCCTTTATACAGAAAAATGAATCAACACATCATATTTCCACTTTAAGGAAGTGGCAATTAAACTTTCAATGAAATTTCAGAGAACAACCCAAAGTTAGTTTTGAGAGGGAAACTTACAAACAGTTTATTAAATGTTACTAAAATTTGGTAATAGTTATCATTATATTATATATATATATATATTATATATATATATATATTATATATATATATTATATATATATATATATATATATATATTATATATATATATTATATATATATATTATATATATATATTATATATATATATTATATATATATATTATATATATATATATTATATATATATATAAACTAAAGCTCAATGTCCGAAATGATTATATTAAATATTGCTGAATCAGTTTTCCTAATGAAATTCAATATATTCTAAGGTCAGTATTCTACTTTTGTTGTAATGGATGGGCGGTCCCATCCATTACTGTACGAGAGTCAGATGGAAGATTAGCCACAGTCGGGGGCGCACACAAGGGGGGGGGTCCTGGGGGTCTGGACCCCCCAAAGCCCTTGATTTTTTTCCGATTGATTATAATTCTAAGTACCGTATTTTCGTGTATATAATCCGCGGATTATGTGTTAAAAAAGTTTCAAATTTCGTTGTGCGGATTATACGCCGCCGCGGATATCTGAGAAAAAACATTCTCCATCAGAAAAGTTAACAAATTTTTGCAAGAAATGCTGTTTATGTTTTATAAAATAAATAATAGATGGCGCTTTCACGACTCGGCTGACGTATTACGGCCATAATTAGTTTTTGTCCAATTACTTTCAAGAACGAATTCGGTTCCTCGGAAGGAAATAGCAGTTACAAGTCGCTGGCGTCATTTACAACTTTGTCTTGACAAAGGTGTTGCATCCTTTGAAAGTTTTTATCATGATGAAGCGTAAGCGTGTTAGCTATACTGCAGACTTCAAATTAAACGCTGTAGAGAAGGCTAACGAAGTCGGAAATCGAGAAGCTGCAAGATTTTTCAACGTTGACGAATCGAATATTCGTTTGTGGAGAAGGAACAAGACTAACTTCAAAAATTGCGATAGACGTAAAAGGGCCGATCGTCGTGGAAAACCTCACTGGCCAGAATTAGAGGCAGAAATAAATAAATGGATTTTAAAAGAAAGGGACGATGGGAAAGCTGTCTCGACAGTTAGCATCAGAATGAAAGCCCGAGTTATTGCACGCGAAATGAATATTGTTAACTTCTCTGGTGGGCCCACGTGGTGTTACCGGTTTATGAAGAGAAACAATTTAGTCGTTCGTAGTCGTTCAATGGTCGGACAGAAATTACCTGATGACTGGGGGAAAAAATCTGACGACTTTTTGACATTTTGCAAGCAAATTATTGTTGAAAATAATTTTACAGAGGATTTGATTTATATATATATATATATAATATAGACGAAGTTCCATTATCATTTGATATTCCACCTACCAGGACCGCCGACGTTCAAGGAGCAAGTAGTATTCCTATAAATACTACTGGAAATGAAAGAACGTCATTTACTGTAGTTTTATGCTGTGCTGCAAATGGTTTGAAATTGCCGCCGATGTTAATTTTTAAAAGAAAAACTCTCCCAAAAGAAAACTTTCCTAAATGTGTGGAAATTCGTGCGAATGAAAATGGCTGGATGAATGAGCAAATCATGTTGTCATGGCTGCAGACTATCTGGAGAAAACGCAAAAATTCTTTTTTTCGTCCAAAGGCATTTTTAATTATGGACTCTATGAAATCGCATGTGAGTGAAAACGTAAAAAATGCTCTCAATGTAATATTATTGTCAAAAATGACTCTGACGATGAAGAGTCTTTACTATCGAGTGACTCGGATGTGTTACGCGAAGATTTGATAAATTTATTCATTTCCGAATCTGATGAATCAGATTTTGAAGGCTTTTTAACTGTTAATAATTTTTTTCATCATTCAAGATATTTTTATTTTGAAAGTGCTGCATATAAGTGTAAAAGGGGGATCTTAATTTTTTAAAATTTTTTCCGCGTGCAATGTTTTGCTTAACTTAAAACATAGATGGCAGTAGCAGAGAATTTTTTTGTTTTATTGAGATTATCGTACAAAATATATTATGATACATATTTAAATAGATGTGTTTTATTATAAATGTTGTCCATTGAACAATTTCTTACTTCTATTTTTAATTATATTTTTTATTTTATGTGTCTCCTTATCGGCAATTTATATTTTTTGGATTATTCGCCGCCAAAACTGCCGCGGATTATACACCGCTGCGGATTATACGATGTTTTTTTTTTACTCGAAAAAAAGGGCTCTGCGGATAATACGCCGCTGCGAATTATATACAGGAAAATACGGTATATAGTACGTAAAATTTAATTAATTACTTGCTATTAATGATTAATTTTATTAATTAATGATTATTTATTCAAAAACTAGTTTTTTACTGTGTTTTGTTACCGAAAATCGACAAAAGACAACAATCGACGATACAAGAATGGTGAACTTTTGACCCCGGACCCCCCTGAAAAATTCCTGTGTGCGCCACTGGCCACAGTCAAAACAAACTCACTTTATTAACGATCCTCAACAACGTGACAAATTTGAACAACCCAAGTTAAGAAGTGCACCTTAGATAAATATGGGAGCAATAGCGAGGTAGACGAGATAATCGAAGCTTTAATTATAAATCAGATCACCTACTCTTAACACGTCAGGGCAATACACCTTCTAAATATTGGAAGATAAATTCTAAGTTAATCTAACTCAAGCCGACACTAATCCAATTTAACAACTAATTGACTAAATCATCAATCTTAATTATTAATCAAATAATCTACGAAGCGCACTCGACTAGCTTTACGTTAATCACTACTGCTATCCTTTTAGTTTCTAACTTCTCTCTCTCTCTTTAACCTGAAAGTTAATATTTAAATAGAAGCCTTGATTTGAATAATTCTTATCTTCTTCTTTGAGGAAAGTTTTCAATAGAATAATATTTAAAGAACCATTATTCCCCAACAAGATTAGTAGGAAGTACGCGAGTAGACCCGTTACAATTTTAACATAATTATTTTGTGTGTGTTTGTCAGAAAATTATTAATGTTACATTGTACTCTAGCTGGTGTACCGGTTCTTCGCACAGGTGAATTAAAAATTTAAGCAATACAGAGTGAAGTATAAAGAAGTTTTTAATGAGTTAATTTTACGTGAATTGTAAATTAAACAAAAAGAAAAAAGCTTTTTGCATATCTCAGCTGAACAAAAAAACCATGCTTGCTAAATTTTAAGTCTGCAGATATAATAGCTGATAAAAAGTTTTTTTTTTTTACTTATAACTCCCCGTAACTCTCTTAAGGATCGATTTTTGAAAACACCTTCCTTCTGCTCAGCAAAATTAACACATCGTTACAAATTTTGTGTAATAAACGCATTAAAATAATGTAAATAATTTGTATCTGGATGTGTAATACGTTAATATTACTTTCTGATGCATTTATTTTATGTTAAATAGCTGTTACCCGCGACTTCATCCACGTGGAATTTAACAAAAAAGTGTTTATTCAATTCGCAAAGTTTACGAAAACTTAATAATTATATATTCCACGTAAAAAAAAATACCTATGCTATAAGTATAATGCCATTCTTCTACTTTGTGAATCACACACACAATGTTTCTTTTTTGTTTTAGTTTTGTTTTCTTTGTTTTTTTGTTGAGCAAAGTGTGAGAGGGATGCATGACCTTTGATACTGTCGATGGGGTGAGCACTGTAAAATCATTGCAGTGTTTGGAAATGAAATAAACAATAGAGGTATGAAATTGGCTTACCTCTATTTAAAAGCGGAGCCTTGTGAGAACTCAAATGACTTAAAATCCAAAAACTTCCTAATTTAAGTTTAAATGCTGTCTATGTTATGGAAAAATAGATGTTGCTCAGTGGTGTTCTTGAGAGAGAATAAAATCATTTTTTGGAATGATTATAAGCATTGAATGCAACAGTTCAAAACAGGTCTAAGTAGCAGTAGGGGGAATGAATCTGCAAGCAGGGGGAGGGGAGAGGGTCGCGTGTCCTTTGACACTGTCGATGGGGTGAGGACTGGGTACTGTGAAACGAACACAAACGAAGCCGCATGCAAGGGGTAAAAAAGATGCATGACCTTTGACAGTGTCGATGGTGTGAAGACTGTAAATTCATTAGTATCAGACATGAACGGGAAAAATCGCGAGTGTCAGTAACCTAATTAAACAAAAAAGGTTGATATAACTGCTAGAAATGTCGAGACAGAAGGCTCGCGAAATAAAACAATCCCTATTGACTAAAAATAATCCTTAATGAATAAAAATAATCCCTATTGAAATAAATAATCCCTATTTGTAACAGATATTGTCCACCATTTCATTCGTTTTAATTTTATTTTCTATAATTAAAGTAGCCTAAGTTATTACTTATAACATTAGCTATCTGCCAGTGAAAGTTTCGTCAAAATTGGTCCAGCCGTTTCAGAGATTAGCCGGAACAAACAGACTGACAGAAAGACAGATAGACAAACAAAAAGTTTTAAAAATTGATTTTTTCATATAAGTACCGTATATACTTTTAAATGCATTTAGTAAAAAGCTTTTAATTTCAAATTACAAACAGACACTTCATTTTTATTTATATGTATAGATTGGTTAGTAACTTTCTTGGTGGAACTGTAACAGAATCACAGACAACTACTGACATTTATTGTAGGGTCAATAAATAAATAAATTTTCTTTATTTTAGTTTTTATATATCATTACGTCAAAGATAGAATCATCTAAAACTGAAGAATTCAAGTAATTTTCTTCAAATTATAGACAGTTAAGACAAGGAAATATTGTAGTCTGTAATACTTTTTTCTATGTGAAGAATGTCTAATGTTTAACGATTTTACACGCGTAAAAAGTTATTATTATTGTGAAGTAAAAGGAAAAACTGGAGTCTTAAAATTATTTTTCATGGAAGTTTACAGAGAACACAATTTTGTTTCAATGAAATGTATAGTTAATTTTTTTCTCTCTTTTTAGAGTATTAGTCAATTACATGTAAGTGAATTTCAAGGAAGAAAAGTGTCCAAACCTATCATTCTGCCAAAAGATGAGGTAAGTTTATTGAAGAAAAAAATAAAGAATACCAAAATGATATTAATTTTCTAAAATTATTATTAAATTATTGCAATTGTATAGTTTCGTTTTTAATAAGAAAATTATTGAAAATTTTATTCCAAACAGCAATTTGTTCATGCATTCAAGTATGAAGTAGTCTTGAAATCATCAGTTATAATTAATATATTGTTTTCTGGTTATAGATGGACTTGGTTCGAAGCCATGATGTGCCTATCGAAATAGTCAGGAGAATATTACTGAAATCAGATACATGAAGAGGAACAACTGTCACTTTTGAAGAAACTTCATAAAATGCTCCAGGTAAACTTTATATGATTGACAGTTCCTTAATGAACATCAACATCACACAAAAAAAAATTTTTTTCGATGAAGTTTAAACTATATAAATAATTCACATCCTTTCGGTTCATAGGCTAATACAATTACACTGCTGGCTATTAAAATTGTAACACAAGAAAGGAATGATCTGTCGAACGTCAGAATCACACTTGAAAGGAAGAAGTGGTTAAGATATGCAAATGATTAGTATTTCAGCGCATTTAGACAACGCAGGAGGGAGAAATATCATCTGAGGCACTGCATAAAAGAAAAGTTGTGTAGTGGATTTCTCATTCGGAAAGCATTTTGTAAGTAGAAGTTTGTTCAGAATGTCGTGATATACCCCGAATAAGAAGGATAAATGCTTAACAACAAGTGTGGGAATTCGATACAGGCAAGATTGCTGCCTATCGAGAGTGAGGATTATTGTTCCGTAATATATCGCTCGTTGCACTGGATGAAACCCAACCACTATCATGCGAATAAGGCATCAATGGGTTTCTGAGGGTCATACTGAGCAGCATGCAGGATCTCCACGACCACTTATAATTAGCTCCCGAGAGAACAGACATATTGTTGTGACGGCTCTATCCACGACCTTCTCATGGGGAATTTTTGGTCCTTAATAACTATTTTATTAGAACGCTTCCTCTGAAGAAGAGAACGTGAACATGCAAATTATGACTGCTGTATAAAGTCTAGGCTTTCAAGTTAGAAAGAGAGAAATAGGATAGGCTACTAAAGGAGCAGTGATTAATCAAATTTAAAGTGTAACGCAGATATTTAGTATTTGATAATTGTAATAACTAAGGTGACGATTTGTCACTGGAGATTGAATATAGATTAGATAACTAGAAAGGCAGAGTGACTGAATTGAATTATGTGTTGCTGGTAAATAAAGTCTTCTCATACCTCATGTATCTTGTTAATTGTCTTCGTATTGCTTAAATTAGGTGCATCTCTTAGTTTTGATTGATCGAACTTGTGTTATTGTTTGTGTTGCAAATAAACTAAGTGATTTTGAACATGACTAGTCTTCCTTCTATTTCTCCCACATCTCTAGGCACGGAGGCAAGATCCTTACATTATAAGGATGGGCCTGCAAAACTACAATCACATCATGGACCATTTGTCAATTAACGGACATTTTTACAGACCACCCCGTACCCGCGCGTACGCTGCGACAACGTTTACAGCAGCGTGGACTGTTAGCATGGCGGTCGCCATCGCTTCGGCTTCCCATGACAATGCAGTATAGAGAAAGACTGCGACTCTGGTGCAGCATACGACAAAACTGGATACAGGAGTGACACAATATCGTGTATTCAGGTGAATCCCGGTTCTACGTGCGTTATTCTGATGTCCGTATACATGTCTGGAGGCCCTGAGAAGACTGCTCATCGTCTGCTAGCATTCAATATCGGCATAGGGGTCTTGCACTTGGCTTGGGAAACCCTTTCTTAAGCAACGCTCACATCTCTAGTTTGGATCGACAGTAATTTAAACACAGATCAGTACATTTCTGCCATCTTACCCCCAGTGGTCGTGTCCTATCGTCGAGGCCTGTTAAACACCCTCTGCCAACAACATAATGTAAGAACACACTTTGCGCGTCGTGTTCCGGCCTTCCTCGATACACAGGGTATTTGACTGTTTTCCTGGCCTGTACGGTCTCCATATCTGTCACCCATTGAAAACATCTGGTTTGGGGTTGCTAATAGACTGGCCCATCACACCTACCCAGCTAATACGGTTGATGAAGTGTGACATAGACTTGAAACAGCATGGAAATAAGTTTCCCCTTTCTGTCATCCAAGCCTAGTTCGACTGGGTAAGGGTCGTTTTAGCTGCCAGGAGGGTCAGCTGTTTCCACTAATTTCGCACCCCTGTAAGCCCCCAGATTGTTTGCAAATTTAATTTTGTCTTCATTCTATACTATTTACGTACAATAAATATCTTTTTTTGTATTTACTTTCCTTCTTGGTGATCAATTTTAATGGCCAGCAGAGCATATGCTATTCAAATATAAATTGAAAAGAAAAATACTGTATATACTAAATTTATTTTAATTTGAAAATTAACGAAAAAAAATATGCATAAGAATCAAGTTTTCTTAACCGAAAGTGTGCAAAAGTAATACTGTATTTAAAAAAACTCAACCAAATTTCTTATTAATTAGAAAATATTACCTAAAAAAATTGTACGTAACAATTGTAAAAGGATTACGATGTTAGCTGATAAAATAACAATTATATTTAGAGAGAAACTTAAAAAGTCTATTTTTTTTTACTTTCAGAACCGACAGTTCCTGTCTCAGAAAGTGTCGGAGATTGTCTCAAAGATTTACAGTGACAAAATGGATCAGACAATGTCATGGAAAATCAATACAAGCTGAAAAATTTCGAATGTTACGATGAAGTGCGAACCTTCTTCAACGACGAATGCTTTTCTCTTCCTAAAGTATATCACCTAATTAATGAAAAAAAATTATATCTTTTTTAATTCTTAATATTTCTAACGAATTAAATGAAAATTAAAGTTCAATAAGAGGAAGTTATAATTGAGGATTGTGTATGGTTAACATTAATGTCATAAATGTTAATAGAATAACAATAATAAAAAAATACTAAAAAAATTTTTTTTTTAATCATTTACGAAAAGTTTATTTATATACAATCCAAAGAAGCCTATGTGAAACACGCATGTGCAAGAACACAGCAAGCGTTCGCGATTATTAATATTTCTAGTCCTTAAAATAGTTGACCATGGTTGAATTATTTATTTATTTTTTTTATATATTTTGTTTCTGGCAACCCCCATTACAGAAAATTTTAAAATGCATAACTAATATACATAAATGAACATAATCAATATCTAAATCCTATTTCAAATGTGCATTAGATTAGAGTTCATAGATATTTTCCCCAAGTTTATATTAAAACTAAAAGTTTAATCTTTGTATATATAATTCTTCTGTGCGTGTGTATATGACTGAATTCCTCCTAAACGGCTGGACCGATTTTGATGACATTTTTTGTGGGTATTCAAGTGGATTCGAGAGTGGTTTAGATTCACAATTCGGTCCGATATAGCAATTAGTTAAAAAGATATTAATTAAAAACCTTAAAACGCTTAATTGTTTCACCCCTGTGTGTTTATTCCGCTAATGCGTGGCAAGGAGAAAAAAAAATAAGAGGGGTAAATTTTGTTTTTTTTCGCACGGCCAATTATATGTTGCCTGTCCGAGGGTTGGAAAACCATCGCATTTGTTTGTTTATAACCTTCAAGGATTAACCAATAATATTGTGCATTCAATGGCATTACAATAAATTTATTTATTGTGCATTAAAAAATATACCTGTTATGAAAATAGCTCGAATTTTATCTTTTCTATCATTTAATTAAAACAAGTTTAAGTTTCTATTCAGAATAGCTTCTACTATATTCAACTTAGTTCATGTTATATACTTTCTCACACGTAATCGACAGGTCTAATTGTGGTAACTGTGCATGTGATGAAGTCAGGTATTGTAATAACTTTTTTTAATGAAAATTTTCATCAAAACGGTCCAGATTGGTACTTATTCAAAAAAGTTTGAAATTTTCGGATTTAAGACGTGTGTACAGGACAACGACTGTCGGGCCGCTAATTTTATATATTTCATTTAGTGCGTTCGCCTTCCTGCAGATACAATCAAATATATCATAAGAAACGATCTCCTCTCATGAGATTGGTGGAAGGGGAAGAGATGTGGGAAGCCCCTGACCCCCCAGGGTGTTCTCCCTCTGAATTGGGATGGAACCGAGCTTATATAATCGTACTGTCACCTGTATGGTGCTCAAGGCTACGACCAACGAAAAAGGGTACATCTACAAGTTAACATGTCGCAGGCTCTGGCAAATTTTCTTCCTTCCCTTCGGGGACAAGACAAAAACAACAACATAAGGAACGATCAGGGTTTTGATGAAACTATATATTATAGAATTACAATTAATTTTATTGTTTTAAAAACCAGTGTTTTTTTTAATAAGAATAGTTGTATTGAGTATTTTTAAGTTCATTGGTTATCACAGTTCCATTTATTGCTTGAAATCCATTTTATAGCAGTAATTGCTACAACTCAGATTATTCCCAAAGCGTCTGAATCAGATCAGAATTCAATTTTGTTAAATTTATACACAGAGCTGTTCAAAAGTCTTGAATCACTAACAAATGTTGAAAACTTGTATGCATCTAAATTTCTAAATATTTTATTAATTTAAATGCAATAAATGTTTTAAATATATTTTTATATCTGCAATTTTATATACTTTTGACAGAGTTTAAATGTCTTAAGACTCAGAAGTTATTCTACAAAATATTTGACTTACAAAGACAAACACTCTGCATGAATGAGATGAGAACAACTAGATATTCACAGACATAGACTGAATAGGCATTAGACTATTTTGATGTAAAAAAATAGATTATAGAGAGTTGCAAGATTTTTGAACCACAATGCTCTTTGTAAATAACGATATTTTTGCAATAAGGCATATACAGGGCCGTATTTAATCTCCCCCGTGTCTTAGGTACTTCAAGAGTTACGACCCCGTCCCCCTATTTTCAGAGCATCCCTTTTCTTCCTTCAGTTCTTACTTTTCCTGTTTTGTTTTGGGAGAGATTTTCCAATTCTCTCTTATTCATTTCACTTTCTTTGTTTTTGCTGTTTGGATAGCTTCTCCATTATGCACCACTTATGGACCTGCCGTATTATGGACTGGCAGTCGTAAGGAAAGAAAAGTCAGTGGTGTAACGTACACCCCCGCAACCCCAGCATTGCGGTGGGTCTAAGGTTCCAAAGGGCCCCAAAGCCTGACTGCTGCCAAGTACTTACACTTTATAAAATCCTACTTGGGAGCCCAAAACCTGACTTTGCAGGGGGGCAAATGTTCTCCGTTACGCCACTGAGCAAAGAAGTATGGTTTGGCTACTCTTGTTGATTTCTTACTTCGCGGCAACACGGACCACCCACCCTTTTGTAATTTAGTACAGTTGTGACGAATCTATACGGAACTTTATCACTAACCTTCTGAACCGACCTTTTAGGGAAATTTAATTCCCTACCTATTTCCAATCAACTCCAAAGAGCGGACAGGATTCCTTATTATGCAGATTAGATTCAGTATTTAAGTCAAACGAAATAATAAAGTTAGAACAGTAGGAGATAAACATTGTGACATAGAGTTATAGTAATTTTGAATTGGAATATTGTTGATAATTTAATCTCAAGAAGAATTGAGACTACGAGTGGTAAATATAAAATTGTATTTAAAGTCTCATTAAAACTTTAAGAATCGGATTAAAGTTAAATGTTCATTAAGAACATTATTAAATATAATTCTGGGATCTCTTATCGTGGTAATTTCTGCGTGATCGTTATTTAATGAATTAATTAATTAGATTATTAATTAATTGAGTTAAATTTAAGGATATTATGTTTAAAACCTCATAATATTATTATTCGGATTTGTTAATAAGTCTTTGATTTTAATTGAGAAAGTTATTCAAATAAAGAAAGTTATTTATAAAAATGGCTACTGGTTCTTTTACGTCTCCTAATTATTATAGTTCTCAAAGTGAGGTCCTTAGGGATCATTACAATGGCGCCCAACGTATAAATCCCGAGAATAGAGTCGGATCCAGTTTTAGAATCATTCCGGAACAATATTTTTCGGGAATTGAGAACATAGATGATTTTTTGAGAATATTGATCATAATCTCGCGTATTATGAGATACCTGCACAACTGGCATGTGCTTACTTGAAAGGTCATCTCAAAGGTCGAGCACTCGACTGGTTCGAAGTTCTAGGTTATAGAGTCATTGAAGATAAGACAACAGACTACGCGCACTTAAAACAGGCATTGTCAGAACAATTTCCCGTGGTCAGAAACAGGTCAGAACTAGAAACGCGATTTTATTCCTCATCACAAAGACGAGATCAACAGCCTTCGGACTTTATTTATGAATTGTTGAAAATTCATAAAATACTTAAACTAGAAATGTCGGAGGAAAAATTAATAGATCACGTCATCAGTCGATTAGAACCCCAAATTTTGGATTATGTCGAAGTTAGACATCCACGAAATACTGCCAATCTCCTACAAATCGTTGATAAATACGAAGAACGTTTTATGCATAGGCAAATCAGAGGTTCGAGTGAGGGATTTAGAAGTTCAGGCCCTCATGAAAACAATCGTTTTAATACCCGGCATAGACAGGAAAATTGGAGGGAAAACAGAAATAATGAGAGATACGCCAATAATAGCCGACCACAAAGAGAATTTAATCGGTTCGAAAACCAAGGTTTCACAAATAATCGCAGATTCGAAGGTAGACGCCAAAGTGGACAATCGGATCAACCATTCCACAGTCAAGGCGGTCGACAAAGTGGATCGAGAAATAGTTCATTTCGAGGTCAAAATGAACGAAGTAGAAATTTAAACTTTTAAGCGATCGATGTGAATATGGAGGTAATCGATCGCGGGGTACGGAAAATCCTCCAGTTTGGGATCATCGGCCTATCAGAGTATCCTCTATAAGAATGACCCCAGTCGAATTACCGTATGTCCCTATTCTATTAAATGAAACCTTTATTACAGCACTATGGGATACGGGAGCAGAGAAATCTTTTATTTCGGAGGAGGTATACCGCAATTATTTTTCATACCGACCTCGTCAAAAGACGAAAGACAGAGTCGTGACAGCACAAGGAGCCCCGTGCAGTCATTTGGGTAGAGTCGAATTACAAATTAGAATCAGGGAATTTCAGAAACCCTGGGAATTCCATATACTTGATAACATGCAGTATCAGTGCATTCTAGGGATTGATTTTATGAAGGCGTCGCGATTAACATTAGATTTTGATCAGAAATCCTTAATCATTCCCGATCATCTGATCAAACAAACGCCTAAAGAGCCGAAACTCGTTGATATTGATCTCACAGAATCGAAACTTGATGACGAGCAACAGAGGCAATTAAAAGCCTTATTTAATAATTTTAAAGGGTTATTTTCCGATCAACCGGGATTAACGCATGTTGTATATCATGAGATAGATACTGGAGATAAAGGACCGGTAGTGTCGAGACCATACAAGTACGACCGGGTCAAACAAGGCATCATCGATTATCACATAGATAAAATGTTACGGGATGGTACAATTTGTCCTATTAATTCGCCCTATGCATCTCCAGTCGTATTAACTCGAAAGAACAATGACCTTCCTCCAGATTCTCCCGAGGCGTATCGTTTCGCGATCGATTATCGGAAACTAAATGCAATTACCAAATATCCTCGATATCCATTACCGGTTATTGATGACTTACTCACCAATATACCTCACACCAACGTTATGTCCACTCTAGATCTCAGAAGTGGCTATTTTCAGTTGGCGATTAGTCCAAAGGACATAGAAAAAACCGCGTTTATCACTCGCAATGGCACTTTTGCATTCCTACGCATGCCTTTTGGTCTTTCTGGGGCGGCGCCTAATTTCCAAAGAGCTATCGATATAATCCTCCAACCCGTTATTGGGCGTTTCGTGTCCGTTTATATGGATGATGTTATTATTACATCTCCATCGTTTAAAGACCATCTAGATCATTTAACTCAGGTTTTTACCTTATTACGAGACGCAGGGCTAACATTAAATAAAGAAAAATGTCACTTCGCTCGTGACAAACTCAAATATTTAGGCCTGATTATTAGTAAAGAAGGAATCGAAACTGACAATAAGAAAATTCAGGCAATTACGGAAATGAAACCTCCCAAAAATAACAGGAAGTGTCAAAATTTTTAGGGATGACGGGTTGGTACCAAAAATTTATTCCGCGATACGCAGATATATGCGAACCATTGTACCAATTAAAGAAAAAGGGGGCGAAGTTTAACTGGTCGGGAGAAGCACAGGATTCTTTTGATCAGATCAAACGCACACTAACGGAGGCACCGATTTTGCAATTACCAAATTTTTCTGAACAGTTCAATTTATTCACTGATGCTAGTGGGGTCGGAATTGGTGCTGTACTTCAACAAAATCAAAAACCTATTGCTTTCGCGTCTCGAACCCTTAATAAAGCAGAACGTAATTATACGGTTACCGAAAGAGAATGTTTGGCGGTAATTTGGGCTCTAAATAAGTTTAAAACTTATTTTGGACCCCTACCTGTGAAAGTGATTACAGATCACGCAGCGTTAACGAAGTTAACCAATGGTAAGAATTTATCAAGTAGGATGATCCGATGGGCATTGAAATTGTCAGAGTTTAACATAGAATGGGAGCACAGACCTGGTATTCAAAACGTGGTCGCAGACCTTTTATCAAGAAATCCAGTAGACAGTGTCGAGGGATCGCAAATTTCGTGCGCAGCTCTTAGAGCCCTCGCAATAAATTCCCGTGAACAATTCATTAAGGAACAGAGGGAAGATCCTGAATTAGGACATATTTATCGATACTTAGAAAACCCTGATGACGGTTCTGTTAATGCGACGATATGCGAGAGTTGGTCCCAGGACTTCAAGTTAATAAATGGTCTCCTCTTTTACGCGAAGTATTTTTCTACTCTAGGAGAACTAAGAGTTTATATTCCTGGTTCTCTCTCGAAAAGATATAATGAAAGAATTCCATGATCTGCCATTAGCAGGACATCTCGGAAAGAGGAAGACATATCTTAAACTTCGTGACACGTGCTATTTTCCATTTATGAGAAAATATATATTTGAATATGTTTCAACCTGTGACCGGTGTCAAAAGTTTAATTATAAAAACGCGCTACCAGCTGGTCGTTTAATGCCTATAGTTTCGAAATATCCAAATGAAATTGTAACGCTAGACTTAGTAGGCCCCTACCCCGCATCCCGACCAGAGAGATATAAATTCATATTAGTTATAACTGACCACTTCACTAAGTGGTGTGAGCTGATTCCTCTTCGTAAAGCTTCAGCCCAGACAATAGCTAATGCCTTTTTTAATAACTATATAGCGCGTTACGGAGCTCCGATTTCTTTGATAAGTGATAACGGCCCCCAATTTATTTCTGACGTGTTTGAACATCTCAGTCACAGGTTGGACATCAAACATATGAAAACGGTAACATACAGACCACAGTCTAATCTCACGGAGAGAGTGAATAGAAATTTAGTTCAAATGATAGCTTCTTTTGTTGAAGAAAATCATGAAAACTGGGACCAATTTCTACACGAGTTCGCTTTCGCATTGCGCACGGCAGTAAATGAGACGACAAATAAAACTCCGGCTGAGTTGTTTTTAGGAAGGAAAATCATAACTCCGTTTAGCAAGCTCATAAATGTTACGGAGGATGCGAAATATGTTGGTAATAACATCGAAAGATTATTCGATGAGGCAAGACGAAATATGCAAAAACAGCATAAATATTGGGAAAAACATTACAATCTCAGAAGGAGGGATGTTCACATCAAAGTGAACGATTTGGTTTTACTTCAAACACATTTCTTAAGTGCTGCGGGTAAGAAACAAGTGGGAAAATTTATGCCTAAGTTTGAAGGTCCCTATAAGGTTTTAGAAATAAAAGGAAATAATTTAGTTATTTGGAAAAACGGAAGAAATATAACTGTTAATATTGATCAGGTTCGAGTGTACCGACCTCGTCAGTCAGACACGATTAGTTCAGATAGTCCGATAGAAACTCTATATGACGAACAAGAAGTTAGTCATGGGTCAAATAGATCACATCAAGGACAGTTTAAAGAGCATAAGAAAACCTCTAGTCAGGAAAGTGAGGGATGTAGATCACGGCAGAGTAACACCACACGGGAGATCCCCAGAAATAAACGTAAAATTAATAGTACTGCGTCGAAGGGCCCAGCTATAAAAAGATCAAAGATATGTAAGAAAAGATCCCGACAAGGATCTGATCATCAGGACCGGAAAAGACACGCTCCTGAACAAAGACAGGGAGTCAAGAGGTCGATCCCTTCCTCGTTCTCGTCCAATAACAATAAGTTTCAAAGACCTAATACCTCTTCACCAGGAGTACAGTCCATTGCAGGTCCATCAAAGTTGCCTGATCGCAGGAATGCTACGACTACAAGTGGATCCCGAATGGAAGTTAGTGGACGTGATAACCAGACCCGTCAAACCAGAGCGACAACGAGAAGACACAACGAACAAGCGGAGAAAACAATCCGGTCGAATCAAACCAATACAAGAAGACCTTGCCCATACTATCTACGGAGCCGTATACAAGAAAAAGACAGAATCCATGAGAACCTCAACAACATCGAAATCAACGGCATACCTGGCAGCATATTCCGCAGAAGAAGCCTCAGTATGGAAGCGATGAATGGAGATCCAGTGCATAGGATTTAACAGACAAAATCCAGGTTGTATTGTTTCATTATCTTCGCGGTACGAACAAATGAAGAATTATTGCAATTAAAGCAAGTCACGGGCGGACTCTAAAATTAAGAAGACTGGCAAAAGTGAACACTGCATTGTGTGTGTTTTTTTCTATAACAGAAAAAAAAAAACGACTTTTGTGTTACTTTTTGTATTTTGGAGAAAACATCTGTAAATTTTGCATTTGTTTACTTCGATGTATGACTTCGCTAAGATGCGACAATTCATTTGGTTGTTTGTGTTATTTGTTTATTACAAAATGATTATTATATGCTATGTGTGTTTCTATGTATGTTTTGTTTCAAATCTGGTGCCTTATTACGCGGCGAAGTTAGATAGGATTAACCATTAACACTAACTAGCGCATCAAGTTTTTCGAATGAGAAGGCAAAGGAACCAGATATTTATTGTATGACATTCATATAACAAATGTATAACTTCATGTATACTTTTACCTACTTCTCAAATGGATATCAATCTTTCAGGGTAGCTGACCCTGAAGTCTTCGATGTTCCAGTGCCAAAGAAGATTGTATTGTATTTTTTTTTGTATAGTATATAAATCATACTCTATGGGGCTGGTTTTTTGCCACCACTAGGGTGGTTTTTCCCACGCCCCCTTGCCGAATGGATAGAGTGCAGGGATTAATTTAAACTTGTAAAATATTATGAGGTTTGTCAATTAATTCTAAATCGTAATTTTATCCTTTTTCATTACGGAAGATGTTTCAATAATATACAGATAGAAATTAATATCGTCGGTACTGTAAGACAAAGATAGGATTTACGTAATTTATTTTCAGGACATTTGAGTCCTTCGAATAAATCCCGTTTTCTTTTTGGAGGGGGTTGTGACGAATCTATACGGAACTTTATCACTAACCTTCTGAACCGACCTTTTTAGGGAAATTTAATTCCCTACCTATTTCCAATCAACTCCAAAGAGCGGACAGGATTCCTTATTATGCAGATTAGATTCAGTATTTAAGTCAAACGAAATAATAAAGTTAGAACAGTAGGAGATAGACATTGTGACATAGAGTTATAGTAATTTTGAATTGGAATATTGTTGATAATTTAATCTCAAGAAGAATTGAGACTACGAGTGGTAAATATAAAATTGTATTTAAAGTCTCATTAAAACTTTAAGAATCGGATTAAAGTTAAATGTTCATTAAGAACATTATTAAATATAATTCTGGGATCTCTTATCGTGGTAATTTCTGCGTGATCGTTATTTAATGAATTAATTAATTAGATTATTAATTAATTGAGTTAAATTTAAGGATATTATGTTTAAAACCTCATAATATTATTATTCGGATTTGTTAATAAGTCTTTGATTTTAATTGAGAAAGTTATTCAAATAAAGAAAGTTATTTATAAAAATGGCTACTGGTTCTTTTACGTCTCCTAATTATTATAGTTCTCAAAGTGAGGTCCTTAGGGATCATTACACAGTAAATTAATGAAATCGTTTGCAAGTAGAATGTTGAGTATTTATTCTATGAACTGTGTTTTCAACTTGTTAATTATCATCTTTTTCATTGCTTATCGCTTTACTATCTTTTACTTCTCGACATCCTTATTCTTCGTTGAGTCACTGTCATTGTACTGGTACTACAAAAGTTTTCTTTGAAAAATGAATGATTTTTTCGAGAAAATCATTAATAATATTACTATCAATTTCCACTGCAATATCATTTTGAGTACTTAGCAACATTAAACTGTTAAGCGTATCATTTTCCACAGTAGATCTCATTTCAGTCATTACTCTCGTGAAAGCAGAAATGCTTCTCTCACGATTCGCTAGAAGGTGGTGGTATGTTCGCTGCAATTTTAATTTTTTTTCTCTTTTTTTCGCCCTTTAATTCTTTGCGCCCTTGGCACGTGCTTTAGCGTGCCTAAGAGGAAAAGCGGCCCTGTGCATATACACTATTTTATTTAATAACATTATACAAAATCTTCCATTAAGAGAATAACCGTTCGATCTTTCTTTTGCAGAATGAGCATGCTCTCGACTTTATGCATGTTTTGGTGAATTTTTGTGAAAAGGGAGTGTCGCCTTATCGAATAATGAATGCTATGGAAGAAGTTTGTATTCATCCTCCCATGTACAGTATTGTTTAAAAATATCTAGATGATACGAAAGCGAAACACTACAGAGGACTTATCAATGCTGATTAACCTTGGCTTGTTCATATTTTTCGTGTTCCGAATGTTCAGATAGTTTTGATGTATATAATCGTTTTCATGGATGTATCTTGAATAAAAAATATTTTTCAATTTTACTTTCCACTCACGTTATTTTAAAGGTTAGCAATTAATATATCAACAAAAGAAAGAGAACTTATTATCAATTAGCCTAAAAGTACATAAAAAAGTTAAAATGTAGGTGCTGATTCTCATACTTCTGTAGTCCTTTAACCCATTGGAAAGACCATTTGCAATTTTTTTCATTTGTTTCTAATCATCGATCAATTAGTCTCTTATGAATATCGTATGAGAATCTTCTTTTTAATTTGATCACAAATTATACACTACAAATTAATTATTATTATATATATAGTTGAAAGTTTCTATTCCCAAATCACTAAAATCGTCGGTAACTTCTTCATCTTCTCTAGTTACAATCTGAGCTATATGATTTGGCAACAGACTAGGTAAGTAAAGTCCCCCAAACTCTTATTTTTCTGTGTCTGCTCTTTGACGTTCAAACACTGAACAAGACGCTCGTCTCCTTTAGATGAGTGCGAGTGTCAAGATCTCGAGAGGTGCCTGGTGATCTTTCCTTTTTCCAAGGGCGTTTAATGTCTCTGGTAAACGCGGGTGTCCCGCCAGAGGGTGATCCTTCTCTATTTTCGACCGTCTTTCTTGCCATTCGTTAATATATAACTCTTCTTTCTTTTCTTGTTTAATTCACAGACACAGATAAGTTAACCTTTTCGTCTGGAGAATTATTATATAATTAATTTACTTTATAATATAACTATTTTAAATATCTTGTCATGTAACAGCTTCTTTTCTATTTTTTGCACATAATTTGCTTACTTTGTTTTACCAACTTTGAGTGGCTATCAACCCGAATAATTATTGTACGCAGCATCTCGTAAAGAGGAAAATACAATATTTTGCAAATATCTTCGCATTATCTTTGGCCAACGCTTCGATGTAGATGAGTGGCAGGAGTGAACCCACTTTTGTTGATGGGCTGATGATAAATCTCTGCGAAGCTTCTTCAGAATTCAAAAAGAGACATTGTTTTAGAGCTAATGTGGCCGCTGTAGCAGAGTGGTATAGGTATCGGACCGTGGCTTGCTTTGTCACGGGTTCGAGCCCAGTACCACTAAAGACCCGCCGTGTAGGGCAGCGATGCACGTTAAATCTGTCGAGAGCTGAAACGTCCTCCCGTTGGTGTGGTGTGGTAGTTAGGAGAGGGGGATGCCAGCTCAGGTGTCGTCCACGTCACTTGACCATGGTTCAAAATTACGTGGTCCGTCGCCAAAAGCCCTCGTGTAGCTGAACAGTGCGACGTTAATATTCAATCAATCAATCAATGTTTTAGAGCTAACGTAGCAGATAAAAGGTATCTCCTGCTCTCCTGTAGAAACCTCGCCCTGATGCTGCAGTACTAAAGACTGGGTGAACTTAAGTACCCGAGTTTGACTACATTATCAGTTGACCGGTATAATACCTTTTTTATTGGACTCTATGGTATGAGTTGGCCCTCCAGGATGAATACCTGCTCTAACATTAATTCATAATATCCGTAATCTGGTAAAGGCATTAACTTATGCAAAGCTTTTAGCATTGATCAAATTGCACAGAGATTTCCCGATTCTTCATAATTTTTCTACCTAACAATTAAATGTTCAAAAAACCATTTTATATTTATAAAACTTTTCAAGGAATAAGTGGAAAAAAAGTCTGTAAAAATAAGTTGCATTCGGGTGATTTACTTGCCTAAATGCCACTTTTACCAGTAAGTAACTCTGAAACTTTTACCAGTAAGTATTACCAGTAAATAGCTCTATATTACTGTTTCTCAAATCCTTTTCGTCACAAACTCATTTTCAGATTCACTCTGTTACTATAAGTTCGCACAAATCACTAAATTTCAGCCATGATGTCATTTGGTAATCTGAAATTATGCAGACTCGAACCAGAGAACTCTAAGGATTTTAGCATGAGGGTGTAACTGAGGAAAGAAAATTTACCATCAACACTTTTTTCAACCAAAAAAAACTTGGTACTTAAAATGCCAAATAATATATTCCAAATCCTCTGCGCTGGTTCAAGTGTTAGAGGCTCGCACATTCACAAACTTCTCGTCACAGATGTTAACATGCTCTAGATGTGCATCTGCTGGGGATACCTCAACGGATTCCAATCTAGAACAGAAATACGCCAATTGTTCCAAGCCCCATTCTTGTAAATCGAAATCATACCCAAAGTGGAAAATAGAACCCTCCTCTCTCAATAAAATGAAATTAATAAAAAAATATTTCTTATTTAAAAGATCTAAAACTCACCCACAGGTAAAATACGTTCTGGATGATAATTATTCAATTGTATCCATTACAACCAAAAACAGATGAAAATATTACAAACATGATATATCCACCTTTAAATTTCTAAAACCACTTCCATCTCCATCCCGTATGCTGCCAAGAAATTCCTCGATACCCTTCAAATCCTTGCTCGTCAACTCAGATGAACCTTGAACCCTCCACGTCTTCCGTAGTATCTACGATATTACTTGTGTATCTCAGTCCCATTTACTCCCATATCCTATGTTCCTTTTCCACAGCCAATATTATAGATTCCTCCCAGTTGCGTCATCCTTATCAACTCAAAATCTCTCTCATGCCTCTTTCCTTCAACGTCTTCCAAATTTACAACTCTGTTATCTGAAACTCAGCCACTTGTTCGTATACTTAATACTACAATCTGTTTCATCCACTGAACTATAAAATTTGAAACAGGATGCAAAAAAGAAAAAAAACACACACACAAGTAACATAAAAAAAATTTAAGTCAATTCCTACTTAGATCAACAAAGCAAAATTTTATTTTAACTACTTTTTATTAAATAGTTACAATTAATATAAATATGTATATACATAGGACAGAATCACAACATTATATAAGTGGTAATTAATTTTTATTAATAATCATTAAAGTGTCATATTGTCATCCAAAACAATCGTGTATATAAAATTTCAGTTCATCTGAATGCTTTAAAACGTGAGAAAAAACTTTTTCAAGTTTTGACACAAGTCGCCAAAAGGGTCACTAAGTCGCCAAAAATGATGCCAACGGGATTGTATTTGTAATTATTTGAATAATTAGTTTTAATAAATTACTATTCATTAATTATATTTAAAGTACTATATTGTCATCCAAAATAATCATGTATATAATATTTCAGCTCAATTGAGCGCTTTAAAAAGTATTTTATTCACGATTGAAAATTCCACCAAGATAAATAAATAAATATACAGAGAGCGTGAGCTAAATTGTAGGAATTGAAAAATAACGAGAAAGTAAATTCCACACACTAAGAGTAGCAAAGAAACCTAAAATAGTGATGAAAATGGTACCACACAAACCCCAAAAGGGTACATCCATATATAATAAAGAGTGTTTTTTCCCCAGGTATAGAAGTTTAAGTTGGCATTACTTTCCAAGATGGCGACCGATTTAACAGCTGTCAAAGGATTTATTCTCAGTTTGGTTTGGCAATTCATCATGAATAGACTATCGCTTGAACAACGCTTTCAAATTGTGCAATTTTATTTCGAAAATAATGGTCGCGCGCGCGCGATTTTCATAAGCGAATTTTGTTTAGCGATGAAGCGCACTTCTGGTTGAATGGCTACGTCAACAAACAAAACGGCCGCATTTGGAGTGAAGCTAATCCACAAGTGTATGTCGAAACACCGTTACATCCAGAAAAACTGACTGTTTGGTGCGCTTTATGGGCTGGTGGAATCCTTTTTCAAAAACGATGAAGGCCACAACGTTACAGTCAATGGTGATCGGTATAGAGCCATGATTACTAACTTTTTCATTCCTGAATTGAACAATCAGGATGTCCAGGAGCTGTGGTTCCAACAAGACGGCGCAACATGTCACACAGCTCGTGCCATAATCCATTTATTGAAATACACGTTTGGTGACCGCCTAATTTCACGCTTTGGACCTGTGAATTGGCCTCCAAAATCTTGTGATTTAACACCGCTAGACTATTTTCTGTGGGGCTACGTAAAGTCATTGGTCTATGCGGATAAGCCACAAACGCTTGACCATTTGGAAGACAACATTCGCCGTGTTATTGCCGTTATACGGCCACAAATGTTGGAAAAAGTCATCGAAAATTGGACGTCCAGATTGGACTACATCCGAGCCAGCCGTGGCAGTCATATACCAGAAATCATATTTAAAATGCAATGCCACAAGATTATCTTTCGAATAAAAAAAAATTCATGTCAATCGAATAATACATCGTTGGTTTATTGCAATTTAAAGTTCTATACCTCTAAAAAAACACCCTTTACATCAGAAGAGGATATATATATCGTTTTTTTAATCATTTCAAAAATTCCATGATGAGACTGGTTGGGGTGTTGTAGGATTCAATTGGAGCACATGATCTCCGAAGAGGTCTTTATCTCCGTTCTGTCAAAATTGGGGGTCAGCAGTCAAAACAGTGATTTGCCCTTTGTTGTTTTTAAAGATATTGTTGCGTTTTCGGGGGTTCGAAATGATTGAAGCCGAAGAGCGGGATCCAAAACAATTTTATTCTTTGCCAAAACAGTCCTCCACAAATTGTAGAACAGTTCGAGAAAGTCACGTACAATCGATGAAAATACTGATAACACAGATGTAATACACTAACAAAAGCAATAGTAAACACTCAGCACAAAAATAATAACTCAATAAAAACAATAACACACTCACTATGCAATCGTCTCTCTCTTTTTAAAACACAGAGAGGTATCACTTGCTTGAAAGCTGAGATCTGACTGACTGACTAGCCGGCTCGGGCCCTTTTATACCTCTCGGTCAGAAACCTCTTGCACTTGCCAGAATAATCGAGAAATAGAAAGGTCTAGCAAAATCCGGAAGGTATGAGAAAAGCTCAATACATAGTGTTACAATACCGCGATAGGGTTGCCAGACAGGGTTATTAGGAGCAGGGTTGCCATGGTCGCCAAGCTTATCGCCCACATTTGGCGATATATCGCCAAATTTGGCGCCAAAAATTAAGTCGCCAAATCCGTCGCCAACTTGGCGCTAGCTGCAATATTTGGCGAGTTTACCATTTAAACCAATGTTAAAGCATGGAGGCCGTGCAATGCAGTGGAAATGATATTACAGGTAAACAGGGTTGAAATCACATTAGATACGACAAATTAAACTGTAAAAATGAACACAAATGAGTAGAAACAATTAGAATAAGACTAAATTCGTAACATTGCCCCCTCTCAAGAACTGTACGTCCCGGGCAGTACAACCCTTCATCAGACGTTAACATAATAATAAAGCAATTGATTAAAAACAATTAAATGAATATGCAATAATAAACATGTAATACATAGTACAAAATAAACACCTAATGCATAGTACAAAATAAACACGTAATGCATAGTAGAAAATAAACACTTACAAAACAATAAACAAAATTATTTACAAGATTATTTACACACTAACTTATTTATATAAGACCATGGTCAAAATAAATTACACGATTATTGACACACTAAGAATTATGGCCATAATATGGGGCGAGCCTGTCGTAATGAACGACTCTAGGCTTCGAATTCGTTGACTTACGGATCCGGATTACGACGTCGTTTATTATCTTTAAAATTGTATAAGGGCCGTCCCAATGCGATTGTAGCTTAGGAGAAAGTCCTTTGCGTCGAGTCGGGCTGTAGAACCACACCTTGTCACCTTCCTTGAATTGATGTCCTGTGGCTTTTGTGTCGTACCGAGTCTTCATCTTCTCCGTCCTCAGGTTGATCCGTTCTCGAGCCAAATTGTGTACATCTTCAAAACGTGCCTGGAGATTCTGCACGTACTCCTCAGGCGATGAAGGTGTATCCGGAGGACGACCAAACAGCAGGTCACAAGGGAGACGAAGATCTCGGCCAAAAAGCATCTGGGATGGTGAATATCCGGTAGTCTCGTGAACGGCGCTGCGGTACGCTAGCAGAAAGAGAGGAACTTTCTGGTCCCAGTCTTGTTGGTTCTTGGAGACCATCAGTGAGAGGTTATTCAGGATGGTACGATTAAACCTCTCCACCATGCCATCTGACTGTGGGTGCAAAGGTGTGGTCTTGGTCTTGTCAATTCCGAGTAGTTCACAGACCCCCTTCAATACCGCAGAGACGAAATTTCTTCCCTGATCGGAATGAAGTTGAAGAGGTACCCCATATCTCGATATCCAGTGCTGCACTACAGCCTCCGCTACGGTGGGGGCTTCCTGATCCGGAATGGGGTACACTTCGGGCCATTTCGTGAAGTAGTCCATGACAACAAGTAGGTACTTATTACCAGACGCAGTCCTTGGCAGAGGTCCCAGGATATCGAAAGCGATACGTTCGAAGGGTGCTCCAACATTGTAGCGATGCAGCTTCCCTCGGCTACGTATCTTTGGCCCCTTCCGAGCTGAACAGGCATCACAGGACTTGCACCACTGTTCCACGTCAGCTCTCACTTTACCCCAGCAGAATCGCTCTCGAACTCGGTGCAAAGTTTTCATGACGCCGAAATGACCTCCTGTTGGGCTGCCATGCAATTCTTTGAGTACCTCTGGGATACGAGATCGAGGAAGTACTAATTGCCACCTGAATGTCTTTCCATCCTCTGATTCGAATTTTCGGTATAGAACACCATTCCTGAGATGTAGAGAATTCCAGAGGGCCCAATACTGCTTAGTTGTAGGACTATAAGCCGAGATGTCCTGCCAACTTGGTTTATTGCTGGAAGACTCCATAAACTCTATAAGAGGTTTAATATCAGGATCCGCCATCTGGTCTTCTCGAACTTTCTCGTCACTCCAGGGATCGGGTGGCGTCGCTGTTGAAGTTGTTATCTGGCGTATAGCATAGTCATATTTGGTCTCTACTCTGGAACAATGACGACAATTTTCTGGGCATGGTCTTCTTGAAAGGGCATCAGCATTTCCATGCGAGGAGCCTTTACGATGTCTGATATCAAAGTAATACTCGTTGAGCCGTTGTATCCATCTGGCTACCTGGCCTTCAGTATTTCTAAAATTCATTAGCCAGGTTAAAGAGGCATGATCGGTACGTAGAAGAAATTTTTGGCCATAGAGTTAGTGATGGAAATGCTCGATGGCTTTCACAATAGCCAGTAGCTCTTTTCGAGTGACACAATAATTTCTTTCCGGTTTCGATAAACACTTACTCCAATAAGCTACGACTCGTTCCTGGCCATCTATTTCCTGAGATAATACTGCTCCGACACTCTCATTACTGGCATCAGTGTCCAAGATAAATGGCTTGTCCGGTTGTGGATATATTAAGATCGGTGAAGACGTCAAAGCTTCTTTAAGCTGGAGGAAGGAATCTTCACATTCTTTTGTCCACTGAAACTTTTGTTTACTTTCTGTTAGCTTGTGCAAGGGTCTTGCGATGTTAGAGAACCCTTTCACAAACTTTCGGTAATAAGTACATAGTCCCAGGAAGCTTCGCAGCTCACGGAGGTTTTCAGGGCGTTTCCAATTCTTTACGGCGGACACTTTTTCGGGGTCCGTACGAACACCTTCTGCAGAGATGATGTGTCCCAGATAATTGACTTCTTTCTGGAAGAACTTGCATTTCGAAGGGTTTAGCTTCAAGTTAGCGTCGCTTAATTTTGATAACACCTTCCGGATATTTTGAAGATGTTCTTCAAACGTACGCCCTCCTATTATGACGTCATCCAGGTAAATAAGGCAAGCTTCAAAAGTCAGACCCTTTAGCACGGTCTCCATCAGGCGCTCGAAAGTAGCTGGCGCATTGCAGAGCCCGAACGGCATGACTTTGAACTGCCATAGTCCTTGGCCGGAAGTGAATGCTGTTTTTCTCTATCTTTGGGATGGACCTCCACTTGCCAGTATCCGCTCTTTAAATCTAAAGTCGAGAACCATTTATGACCGGAAAGGGTATCCAGGGTGTCATCTATCCTTGGAAGAGGGTAGCTGTCCTTCTTGGTGACGTCGTTAAGTTTTCGATAGTCCACGCAAAATCTTGTGGAGCCATCTTTCTTACGAACCAAGACGATTGGAGATGCCCACGGACTCGAAGACGGTTCTATGATGTCATTTTCCTGCATCTCTCGTAGTAGTGTTCCGACCTCTTCCTGTTTAGCAAACGGCAAGCGTCTTGGGTGCTGTTTAATCGGCGGATGGTCTGCTGTATCAATTCTGTGTTGTGTCACTGTCGTATGGCCAATATCGCTACTGTTTCTAGAAAACACGTCTTCAAATTCTTGGAACAGTCTTTCTGCGGAGCTTTTCTGTTCGGGGGACAATTCAACATTTTCCAGAAGGTCGGGAGTCAACTGTTGAGGCGAGTTGGATAGGAGCAAGCTCGAACTTTTGCAGACACACGTTAATGGACTGCAGGTTGCCAACACTTCACCTTTCTGGAACACTCTAGATTTTTCAGTTACGTTGCAAATTCTTACCGGGATAGTTTTTCTAGAAAGGTCCACTAGCGTCGAAGCTATTAGCAATCCATTCGCTTTATTTTCCGCAGTTCCAATTAGTCCAGAGTTGAAACTCACATCGTTACCGATGTATCCAGGTACTATGATTTCAGTTCTTGGGGGAATGGTAATATTCTCGTTAGCGGTTACCTGTCGAATAGATTCTGTCCTGTGTTCAATTTTGAATATAGTGACTTCTTCGTGTATGGAACGTAATTCGTTCTTGTTGAAGTCTAGAGTAAAACCATGCTCCTTTAGAAAGTCCAGTCCAAGAATGAAAGGGTCTGCAATATCTGCGACATACACAGCATGTTGGTAGGTAGTGTCTCCAAACTGGATCTTGACTTTTAATTTTCCGTGAATATCAATCTTTTCCCCCGTCACGGTCTGTAGCACCACGCGGGGTGGAGTCCAGATAAGTTTCTCTTGTAACTTTTTGAGCCAGATCGTTCCGAATGATAGACACATTGGCTCCTGTATCGATGATCATGTTGCAGGAAGCTCGTTAACATGTCCCATTATAAAAATTCCATTCTCACCGGTACTCTTTGTCGAAATTTGACACACTGGAATGTGGGGCTTTCCAAAATCTGGCAACCTCCGCCCCACGAGATGGTCATTAATTAGTTTTCCGACACCTCCTTCTGGAAGGCGCTTATTAGTTTCAGCGCCTTGGCGTGCCCGGCAGCTTCTCTGCAGATGCCCTTCTCGACCGCAGGTCCAGCATTTAAGGGTCTTCTTCCCGTCTGCTTTCTGGGACATCAAAGACTCAACTCTATTCAAGAAGCTTCTCATCTGTCGCTCTAACCGCTCCACACCTGAGTTCGACGTGTCCGATTCGTTGACGGCTCGTATGGGGTGTCTGTCCTTTGGTGTTGCTTGCTGGGCTGCCTCGAATTTCATAGCAAACACTAGGGCCCCCTTTAAGTCCTTGAGATCCGCCATTCGGAGAGCTTTCTGGATTTCCGGATCACGCACCCCGTCGATGAAGTGTTGCAGCGCCAGGACTTCTCTTACTTCAGTCGGACAGTCAGAAAACGCCAAGTGAGAAAGCCTCTCGACGTCCGTCGCCAGTTCTTGGAGAGTTTCGGACACTTTCTGCTGCCGTGACTTCAGCTGGAGTCTGCTGTAATCCTTCACACATTTCTCTCCGAAGCGTAACTCCAGAGCATTAACGAGAGCGTCGAAATCCAGCCGCTGTGTTTCCGGCAAAGTTTGCAAAATGTCAGCAGCGTCGGCTCGAAGAGAAGCAGCTAACTGGCAGGCCTTGGTCTGGGAGTCCCACTGGTTTGCATCCGCCACTATGGAGAATTGGGTCTTATACACCTGCCAAGAGGACTTTCCGTCATATGTAGAAAGCTTGATGGAAGGCTTGGAATAAGGAGCTTGAAACTTAAATTCATCTCCTTGACCAGTCATGACTTTCTGCTTCAATTTCTCTAGTTTGCTCTCCATATCTTCGAATTTATTTTCAAATTTGTTCTCTATATCCACAAATTTGTTTTCGAATTTATTTTCCACCGACTCGATTCTTCCTTCCATTTCTTCAAATTTCTTGTCCATAGTCGTCAATTTGTCGCCAATGCCCTTCAAATCACTTTTCAACTCTTCCTTGTTCGCGGTCAACTGCGATTTCATTTCGCCCATATTGGCATTCATGCCGGTCAACTCCGATTTCATTTCGCCCATGTTGGCATTCATGCTGGCGGTCAAGTCCGATTTCATTTCGCCCATATTGGCATTCATGCTGGCGATCAATTTTTCTAGAAGAGTCTGGAACTGGGCCTCCATCGCTCTTGTTGTTGGCATTCAATCCCACTTCTGACACCAATTGTTGCGTTTTCGGGGGTTCGAAATGATTGAAGCCGAAGAGCGGGATCCAAAACAATTTTATTCTTTGCCAAAACAGTCCTCCACAAATTGTAGAACAGTTCGAGAAAGTCACGTACAATCGATGAAAATACTGATAACACAGATGTAATACACTAACAAAAGCAATAGTAAACACTCAGCACAAAAATAATAACTCAATAAAAACAATAACACACTCACTATGCAATCGTCTCTCTCTTTTAAAACACAGAGAGGTATCACTTGCTTGAAAGCTGAGATCTGACTGACTGACTAGCCGGCTCGGGCCCTTTTATACCTCTCGGTCAGAAACCTCTTGCACTTGCCAGAATAATCGAGAAATAGAAAGGTCTAGCAAAATCCGGAAGGTATGAGAAAAGCTCAATACATAGTGTTACAATACCGCGATAGGGTTGCCAGACAGGGTTATTAGGAGCAGGGTTGCCATGGTCGCCAAGCTTATCGCCCACATTTGGCGATATATCGCCAAATTTGGCGCCAAAAATTAAGTCGCCAAATCCGTCGCCAACTTGGCGCTAGCTGCAATATTTGGCGAGTTTACCATTTAAACCAATGTTAAAGCATGGGGGCCGTGCAATGCAGTGGAAATGATATTACAGGTAAACAGGGTTGAAATCACATTAGATACGACAAATTAAACTGTAAAAATGAACACAAATGAGTAGAAACAATTAGAATAAGACTTAATTCGTAACAATATTTTTAAAATGAGATGGATTTAATTTATTAAGATTTAAAGTTGCCAGTAGTGATAGTAAAAGTAAGAAGAAAGCTGGAAGCTATTGTTTGCGTTGTAGTGGACTGTGCCTGTTGACTCGGTCTTCGCAAGCAAAGTCCCGAAATCAGCGGCTGTTGGTGAGAATTCCGGTCGCCAGGGCGAGGTGACGGCGAGCCGTACCTCTCCGCTGGTCGTTCCGGCTGAAGTGGGGCCGTCGAAATTGTGGTTAATTGAAAAATTACTGGAAGAGTCAGGTTATGGAGCATTTTATTTGTGATTCCTTCCCTGCCCGGAGCGCGTTTTACTTTAGCGTTCTTAATAAAATTAAGAATCTCCGAAGGCATGGGAGGGGGGAGGGGGGCATCGAAATTATTTTCATTTAGAAAGTAATTTTCGACTACCCTGTTAGTTAAGTAATCAGTATCACTTGAGATGTTGTTATCTTGGAATTGGGATTCTAAGGAACATGCAAGGACCTCGGCTTTGTCAGAGTCTGTGTGAGCGATCCCAGCTCGGCCGTTAAGGGCGTAAACGGGAGATTTCTTTTTCCTCAACCCTTCCGACATTTCCCAAAGGGAGCCGTCTTCGGGACCAAGAGAACGTAAGTCATCTTCCCAGAGTTTTGATTGGAAGGCTTGAACCTTCCTGTGAATTTTGTTCTGTAAGTTGTTGAGAATTCTCTTGTCATTTGGATTTCTTGTATGTTGCCATATCTTTCTTGCTCGATTTCTCTCTTTCATTAGAGTTTTAATCTCGTCGCTGGTGTAGTATTGCTTGTGTTGTTTTACTGGTCTCGAGGAGCGTGCGTATGCATTTAAAATTTTTGTGGTGAGGTCGGCAGATTGTTTCTCGACGTCTTCCCCCGTGCGCACGGTGATTGGTTGAAATGTATGGAGTGCATTTTTTGGCACCCACCAAAAACAAAAAAAAATTATAACTACTCTTTCTTACTATCATATTTCATATGATTTATTAAGTTTATACACATTTTTTTTCATAAGTCATCATTTTCTAATACTTACCATTTTTGTATCGAGATTTTAGTGGTTTTTACCCTTTAGATATACCTGTTTTATATATAACATTATTTTCATCATTCCTTCTATATAATTCTGTTTTAAAACTTTGATATGTTTTAAACAGTTTTATGCAGCATAACCTAATTTAGCTCTTGCGCCATTAAACTCCACAGTCACTTATTGATGTTCAAACAAAAGATGAGATAAACACTAATACTTTCTTCAAGATCAAATTTCTGCATTATAATATGCAATTTAGGTTTCCCAATTGTTGTTTTTTTCATATTTTCTTTTTGATTACTCGTATTTCACTCATTTTTTCTCTCCTCTCTAATTTGATATCTCCCAATTCACATTCTGTCATTGTTATGCCTTTTTACCAGCAATTCCTTTGATATTATTTCTTTACATCAAATTCGACTTGATGTTTATTTTTTGAATAAGAAAAAAAAACTGATTGTCCCCCCACACACAATAAGTAATTTTTTGTATGATGGTTTTAAGAAGTCAATCAAAAGCAAATTTTCAAAAATAATTTAGATTTCAGCTGGGACAATAGAACGTTGTTTATCTGTTAGAATGTAACTTATTCACAGATCTTCTTCATAGCTTCTTGAAGCTATGCGATTTTTTCAGTTCGATAACCTTTAAAAGGTATATTTTTTTATTCCTAACTTAATTTCTAACGCTGCGCGCGCGCAATATTGATAAAACATCTCTTAAAACTATTTTTAAATTTAAAAAATTGTTACAAAATATTTATCAGTAAACTTAACTAATAATAAAATATAGGCACAATAAGTACAAATATTTATATATTTCAAAACTATATTTAAATAGGAGTATAAATAAATTTGGTACCTTTAATAATAGCAGTTAAATTTGGCACTATTAATTTTCAATCTTTACTAATATTATAAACACAAAAGTTTGTGTGCATGTATGTTTGTTAATCTTTCACGCAAAAACAACTGAATGGATTTTAATGAAATTTTAAAATAATATTGCTTATACATCAGAATAACACATAGGCTATAATTTATAAATATAGTGGAGTGTCCAAAATATAATGATAATTATCAAGTAAGTAGGAAAAAATTCTGCCATCTACAAGCTATTCTGGGCCCGTGACAGCATATATCTATCTTATGTGTGAAGCAAACATTTCCCTTTTTGTTTTGTCTACGCCAGGTTCTGGATTCTAATTTATTGCTTTGATCAGTGTAATCGCTACTTTTTTTTATTTCAGAATAAAACTAGAGTTCGAAGGGATTATCTTTATTTGAATAGCTACTATTGATTTTTTTTTAATGTGTAAGCCACTATCGCCAAAATAGTGAACCATAAATACAATAAAAATTGAGGATTTATTTATATGGCCGCTTTTTTTATGAATTTACTATGCACATTTGGTAGTAACAAATTGATCCTTATATCAAAATAAATACTTTTATCGCTTCTGGTATTTATAGTAGATAAACTTTGTCTTTCACACTGCATCATTTGGACAATTTTGCATAACTTGTTTGTGGTTAGTAGTTAATTATAACGCTATAATTTTAATTGAATAGGTACATATTGCCTTTTTTTAAGTATAAAAATAATAACTACAGTACTGTATTTTTTGGAAGTGTAGAAAAAGTACTTACTCAGAATTATGCCGCGAAAGCGTAAGTCCAATCTTTCCCAAAGCTCTAATAAAGCTCCAGCTATATGAAAATAGCTAGACAGTTGCCAACTTCACTCTATCACCAACATTTCGCTATGTTTCCATTAAATCTCCATTATAATTTAAGGAACGACGTTGCTTGCGAATATTACAATTTTAACACAAACTAAATACAACAGAAAGTAATATTACACATCTAGATATAAATTATTTACACTTTTAAGCGTTCATTTCACAAAATTTGTAACAATGTGTTACTTTTGCTGAGCAGAGATCAGTTTAAGAAGGTGTTTTCAAAAATCGACCCACAAGAGCATTACGGGAAGTTATAAATAAAAAAAAATTCTTTTTATCAGTTATTAGATCTACCGACTTAAAATTAAACAAACAAGTTTTTCTTTTTTGTTCAGCTGAGATATGCAAAAAGTTTTTTTGTTGTTTGTTTAATTTACAATTCACGTAAGATTAACTCATTATAAACTTCTTTATCCTTCAATCTGTATTGTTTAATTTTTCAATTCACCCGTGCGAAGAACGGGTATACCAGCTAATACTGAACGACGTATTATCCTAGTAATAAAAATTATTATTACCAATCAATTTTTCTATTCCTACTATTAGCTCACACTCTATATTCGGTATATTTATTTATTCATCTTGGTGGAATTTTCAATCATTAATAAAATACATTTTAAAGCGCTCGATTGAGCTGAAATTTTATATACATGATTATTTTGGATGACAATACAGTAATTTAATTATAATTAATAACAATTGACAAACTAATTATTTAAAGAATAACAGATACACAGCCACGTTGGTTTCATTTTCGGCGACTTGGGTCAAAACTTCAAAAGATTTTTTTTTCACGTTTTAATACATTCAGTTGAACTGAAATTTTATATACACGATTGCTTTGGATGACAATACGATACTTTAATGATAATGAATAAAAATTAATTACCACTTAATGTTGTGATTCTGTCATATGTACATGCATATTTATATTAATTGTAACTATTTAATAAAAAGTAGCTAAAATAAAATTTTTCTTTGTTGATCTAAGTAGGAATTGATTTACAAATTTTTTTTTATATTACTTGTTATTAGTTAAATCGATAAAAATCAGTTTTTATTTAACCTAATTTTACTGAATTAAAAGCATTCAACAACAATGAATTAGTCGAATTTAATTAGTGCTGTACACAAGGGAGGTATTTAGTTGTTCAAACATCTTTCAAAATTCAATAAATTTTTAATTTTTTCGCATAATGATTACTTCCCAATGCTTTCGTTCACATTTTTTTTAAATGTACTCCCCCATAAAAACACATTTTTATCAGTAAAAATATTTAGTCATATTTTTTCAACGGAAATAATAATAACAGTATTTATTTAAAAACAATATTACAAATTTCCTTTAAAATGATATATTTAGAAACAAGGTGTAGCACATATAACAACTCTTTTTAGCACAACGCACAGTGCGGTATCTTCTAGAAAAAACTTATTTTTCAATTCCTACTGTTAGTCCACTCTGTCCCATGTTTATATATCTAGTTCAAATTTTCATTCGTTAATAAAATACTTTTTATTCATCCACTCAAGTTCATATACATTTTTGTAACCCTGTAATGGAAAACACTTGATGTTAATACAGTTTTTTTTTCAAATATTAACTCATTAATTTAATTTAATTAATGAATTATAGTTTAAGAGATATATTTCAGTCAATACTATTCCTCTAGATGGCAGCATCATTGGATAAAACAGCTTTTGTTAAATTTATGATGAAGATTTAACTTAACCTAAAGTATCATATGCTGGTCAGCATTCCGTTTACACTGGTTTTTAGATAAATTCTTAACTATTTTTTCCAACTTTAATTAAAAAATGTAATTACAAATTTAGTGTGGTTAAAAAGTTTGTAATGTTAATTTGAAAGGTGTTTTGCCACTTAATATTGTGATTCTGTCATATGTATATACATATTTATATTAATTGTAATTATTTAATAAAAAGTAACTAAAATAAAATTTTTCTTTAATAGGAATTGACTTAAAAAATAAACTTTTTTAATGATATTTGTTTTAGTGTTTCTTGGTGGAGCACAACTGGGAAAATGACGTTCCGTTAATCGTAGAATTCCGAAAGATTTTGGTCTACCCGGTTTTTTTATGTTTATATCACTATGATGATTTTATACAAGTCTTTCTACTAATTTGCTTCTGAAATCTAATTTTTTTTTCATCTCCATTTCTTGCACAAATATTTGATATTTTAAGATTAAATCGTAAAATATAAAAAGGAATGACCTTTATGTAAATTTATGAAATCGCAACGGATCACAATCAGTCTTACGACTGCAGACGGTGTAAATTGTGCGAAATTGCAGGGGCATAAAATATTACCCCGCTCGAATTATCTCGAGTGTGCACAATTTAGCATATTTAGATCTTTTGAGTTGACTCGAGGGCATACGTTAAGAGGTTAAAACGGTTACATTTATGAAAAACTATTAAGTTTTTACAATATTTTATACAGCAAAATATTTTTCTCAAACATACACTTTATTTTTTAAAAAAAAAAAAAAAACAGTACGGATACGTTTAAAAAAATCATTAAATTTGTACGCAAATTATTATGCATAAATTTATTCTGCCTGAAAAGAGTTTATTATTATTTTCATTCGATAATGATACAAAAACTAAAATTAAACTGCATTGATATGACAATAAAGCAGCAGATAATGCATCTCGTGCAAGTTAATCAAGTGCTTGTCTGTGTGACACCGTCACAAGTATTTTAACTATCAAAAGTAACTTATCATCTGCAAACACAATGGATGCCACATGAGATCGCTTGTGATGTTCATATTCTAAAAAAAAAGGAGTGAAAGAGTTGACTGTTATCTATTTTTTGATTATAAATACTGGTTTTCCTCTCAGATTAACCTCACAGCTGCTGCTTGGGTGGATTTTGGATAAGTCGTACACACAGCTGTTTTTTAAAAATGAATTTCCGAGTTGTTTCTCTGCTTATGCTTGTTGCTTTTGCAACAACCATTTCTGCTTTCAACAGGATTCCAAGGTACTTGGAAAAACCCTCTGCAGGTGGAAAATTATGGGCAGTTCTAGTTGCGGGATCTTCAACATGGGACAATTATCGTCATCAAGTGAGTCTGTTTTTATAAAATATTTTTGCATATGTTATTTATAATGTAAATATTTTATTAATTTTTATTTCCAAACTAATTGATTATAGATTATACAAGCCGTTACCCGACCGCTTCTTTGGGTGTATTTCATGCTATTATATGAATATAGATAAGTCCTAGCATTAAACGTTCGATTGTATTAAAAACATTCTTATCTCTTGATTTAAAAAAGGAAGGACTTGAATTTCTTAAGTTGAAGTAGAATTATCTTTTACGCTCCCGAAACTGCCTCAGCCCAAATGGATTTCCACAAAACCCATTCTTATAGTGGATTTCTACTCAATAAAAATACATTTGTTAGCCAAATTTGATGTGTAAGTTAAACAGTTCAAAAAACGAAAAAAATTTTTTTTTATCTATATGCTGTGTAACCACTAACAGTTTATTTCCATAAATCTTACTCTCAGCACATATCAAACCAACAAAAGAAACATGCATACCATATTTCATTGCTGTAGATGTGTTAGTTCGAAAACGGAATTTTGTGTTATCAATACGCCCCAATAACACCCCTCATCTGAATCAATTTACACAAAACTCATTCTTTAAATATATCTACTCAATAAAAGAAACAGGCTTGTCAAATTTCAAGTCTGTAGGTCTAATATTTCAAAAAAGGAAATATATATATTTATAAAGCCCCTTAAGTCCTCATAAACCCTCTGGTTGTCGATTTTCGCAAAACCCCTTCTTAGCGGATCACTACTCTAAGAAAGGAAAATACCTGCTAACTTTCAAATCTGTAGCCTAATAGTTCCTGAAGTATTGTAATGAGTGAAGTTGCTTTCTTCCTTTACATTTATAGATACGTGCGTCATCGTCTGGTTCTGTGAGCCCATGTTTTTAGCACTAGATTCGTGTTTTTAGTAAATTACTCACAAAAAAGTTCAAACTTTTAAAAACTATAATCCTCTCTCTCTATTCGGTGAAAGAATAAGTAATTTGTCTTATAGAAAGCATTTGTATTGTTTGTATTAGTGAAAATTCATTTTAGCTATCACAGAAAATTATTACTTGCACTTAACTTTCATCATTAAATTCTTTATTTTTTTTTCATTAAAAAGCAATGAGGATATTTAATTTTTTTTCGTCATTTTTTCCTATTTTCGATAAATGCCAACAGTTTAATAACTATCTTACTCAAGTTAAATAATTATTTTACTTTTTGTAGAAAATGAGTGTTTTGTTTATTAAAAATATATTTAAATACTTTTTAAAATTGCTTTTCTCAAAATATCTTTAAGTTTTTTTGTAGAACGATTAATTATAATAAAGAAGTACCTAAAAATCGATATTTCGTGCGCGCGAGGCGGATTATACAAATGGCATTTCCTTAATTTCTTAAGTGATTTGCCCGTACAGCGTACCTGATACCGAAATTCGGCCCCAACTGATTTGCCCGTACACTGTACGGGCACAGATATTTTCTGTCTTTTTTATTATTATTATTTGCACGTATTGTTAATTCTTATGGTGTATTATTTAATGCTAGTGTTTTGAAAAGTTGATGCAGTTTGTCTATGGTAATGAAATGCTTTTTATCCGACATTTTTTTTTTTTGCGGTGAAGGCGAGAATTAGTATATTGCTTAGTTATATGCAATAAAAAATTTGCCTTTTTTTAAGCATTTTTGGGGGGAGGGGAGACTGTGACCGCTTAAGGGGGTAAAGTACATAAGTTTGAAAGTTTTTTAATTTTGTTCGTATCAGATTTATTCTTCCTTCAATTATTCAAAAATTCTTCGAACACCTCACTAAAAAAATCTATGGTGCTGTTATCAAACAAAAATTTTCAAAAATTATAATGATGGTTAACCATGTAAATTATATATTTTTTTCAAGATATTTGGAAAATCTCTGGTCAACTTGTAAACGATGATGGAGAAACTTGAAATGATTTTTAAAGAGGTGAAAAGGAAATGCCTTATTTTTTTTCGACTAATGGCTGGAAATATTTGTAAAATTAAATTGGAAGCAGGTCAAATAAAACGTGAAAAATTATTAAAGCAGTCTGTTTTAAAGTAGATATTCAAAAGACATATTATAAGTAACGAATGCAAACCTAACATTGTCAAACCATTAAGTTAAATAAATTTTTAAGCATGTAATTTCACATAAAGAACCTATTCGACCGGTAATTGTTCACTGCATAATCTTCGAGTGACTCATATATTTCTGGGGGTCCGCAATCGGAAAGTCTTCACCAAATCCATTTGACCTTTCCGCATAAGAATGTCCCAAAAGTCTGATCTTGCTCTCCAAACAACTGTCCCAGGGAAATGCCCCAGCAGTCCAGAAGATGAGCAGAAGCAGGGAGAGAACAGGAACAGATAAAGAGACTTTACCCCCTGCACAACGGTCATACCACGCATTTGGCCAGTTCCGAGAGCCCTGGATCTCCTGCACTGTAGAGATAGGCCAGAATTCTGTGCAAAGAAGGAATTCCATAATAGCTCAAGAGAGAGAGGAACTGAGGTCAGGGAGATCACAACCCCTACCAACCAGCTCATCAGCGGTCTCGTTCTCAGGCACACCTACATGCGACGGTATCCACTGGAGACACTTGTTTCCGCTGACCAAGCGTAGCCAATTTGGAAATAATTTCCAGACCAGTACAGTCCATAATTTTTGGCCTCTTCTTCAAATATTGGATGGAGCTCCTGCTGTCTGTCAGGATCCAGATACTGTCCTTATTAGAGTTGAGAGCACCACTGATAGCAATGAGTTCCGATCTAAAGGCGGAACAGGATTTAGAATTCCTGGCGCTGATTTTTACATCACTCCTGGGAGTGTTACCAAATATACGACTCCCTGCTCTACCCGTATCCGAACGGCTACCGTCTGTATAAATAATCAAGGCTTGATCGGGTATATCATTTATTACTTCAAGTGCCAGCTGGGTCTTAGTAATTCCGGATGGCTGCTATGCTTTGGAGTACTGGTCTCCCGGAAGTCAATATGATTAAAAGAATCAATGGGGTGAGATGCAGTTAAAAGGTGTAGATGTGTCAACATTATTAATGCATATCGTTGACTGGAATGTACGCTTCATGTGATATTGTTATTTTTAACCCTATTTATTTAGATGCTATCAGCCGACTTAAGCAATGCTTCATTTCATAAGTGCGGTGTAAATGTACAAATATTCCAGGACAAAAAAAATGTATGGTTCCTTCGATCATTATTCACAATTTGGAAAACATTTTGTGATCATCAAGTATTAATGCACTTATTCATCGTCTTATGCACATCGAAATTCCCCTCTTAAATGTCTTCCAAATACATTCTGCGAAAAAAATATTCATTAAATAAAGAAAGTACTTTTAATCTTACAATAGATACCTCTACTTTTTAAGTACTATACTGGATAATCCAATGATATAAACTTATATTAATGAATATATTATTAACTTTTTTTCAATTTTTTACTAGGCCGATATCTGTCACTCATACCAAATTATGAAAAACCACGGAATTCCCGATGAGAGAATTATCGTTTTGATGACTGATGATCTAGCCCAGAACGAACAGTAAGCACACTTTTATCTTAGTGTCTTCAGACAACGAATCGTGTTTTTGATTTTAGTAATAATATTTTTTCGTGTTCTTTTTTCATAGAAATCCAACACCTGGAATAGTTATAAATCATCCCAACGGAAAAGATGTTTACAAAGGTGTACCAAAAGACTACACTGGTGAAGTGAGTTCAACACTTTTTTTTAAAAAAAAAATAGTTATTTTCATGTAATCTTATGTGTTCCAACGCATTTAAAGTCGTTAGATGATTATTAAATAAAGCCCACATACACACAAGAAAAGAAGTTTTGCATTTTTGTATTTAATGCGTTCAACTCGAAGTCCTGTTTTTAGAATATTCACAGATAACCTCTGGAAAATAAAATTGCAGAAATTTTTTGTTACATTCTTTAAATTTAAATATAAATTTTGATCCAAAAGTTAAATCAGCTATGCATTCTTTTTCAATACCTACTATTAATTCACACTCTCCTACATATATATATATATATATATATATATATATATATATATATATATATTATTTACATATCTTTTTATAAATTTTATTTACATATCTTTTTCAAATTTTCAATCGTCAATAAAATATATATATATACTTTCTATTCATCCACTCAAGTTTAAATATAATTATTTTAACTTGTAGTGGATGACACTTGATGATAATACAGTTCTTTATACATATTAAATTATTAATTAAATTTAATTAATTAATTATAGTTTAAGAGATATATTTTAGTCGATATTATTCTTCTAGATGGCAGCACCATTGGATAAAACAGCTTTTGTTAAATTTGTGATGAAGATTTAAATTAACCTAAATAATCATATGCTAGTTAGACGTTAGCATTCCTTTCACACTGGTTTTAAGATAAATTCTTACCAATTGTGTTTAACTTTTGTTAAAAAATGTTACTCCAAATTTAATATGGTTAAAAAGTTTTTAATGTTAATTTAAAAGGCATTTTGCCACTTAATATTGTGATTCTGTCATATGTATACACATATTTATAAGAATTGTAATTATTTAATAAAAAGTAACTAAAATAAAATTTTTCTTTGTTGACCTAAGGAGGAATTCACTTAAAAAAAATTCTTTTAATATTACTTGTTAATGAAATTTTTAAAGATGTTCTTTCGAACAAATATTTTTTATTCAAATCATATTGAACGAAAATAGCTATTGCCAAATAAAATAAAGCTTTTCCACTTTTTCTCTAAAAGGCCGTGACTCCCCAAAATTTTATGGCTGTACTTAGAGGTGACAAAAGCAGTGGCTGGTGTTGGAAGCGAAAAAGTCTTGAAAAGGTTTGTACGTACATTGCATATTTAATTCAAGGAAAAAAAGTTAAACTTGCACAAGTAAAAAAATTAACAAATTATTTATATAATTCTCATGTGTTCTAGTAAACTATAAATTATATATACATGCATTTGAAACATATTCATAAATTTATGATACGAATTTCATTTAACTGGTAGTTTATACAAAGACCATGAAGAAACTGATAGTCCAGTTAAAGTTATAATCAAAGTAATATCTATTTTTATAATGAATAATTTCTACGTTATATAAATTTTAAGAGACGTTAGTACAATCAATTTGAAAAGTCTAACGATAATGTTTTACTTAAATTAAAATCACCAGCAATCCAAATCTTTATCCGATATTTGTATTTATTTAAATCGTTTCAATCGTGCATAATTGATTACAAGGGAAAAGAGAGAAAAAAAGAGAACACGCCATTTTATGAGAAAAATTTAATTCGAATTTTCAGATATCTGTAGTTGTACTTCTCAAGTGCTTCGCATTTTAATGTATTTCAAAGAAATGGTAGTTTAAATGCACTCTACTGTATTGAACAAAATTATATGTTTTTTTTATTTCTTAAAAAAATATTCGATTCTACTTTTTAGGAAATATAAATTTATTGTTATTATAATGAAACCCTCGAAAAAACTACTTAGATTATAGATTAATAAAATAAATAAATTCATCCTCAATTTCATCTTTTCTTTAACTTAAAAATATTCAAGTATATTCATGTCATAACTTAAAAATATGTAAGATATTTCACCTAATTGTAATTGTTTTTCCACAGTGGTCCAAAAGATCATGTTTTCGTATATTTTGCTGATCATGGAGCTCCTGGTATTATCGCTTTCCCAGAAGATGTAAGAAATAAAAAACACTTTTTTTAAAAAAAGTTCTTTCATTAATTTAACTGTATTTCTTACTTTATATATTATCGATTATATTTCTCTCTGCCATAGCTAATTGCATTATAATTTAATTTTATTATAAGCGTAATCCAAATATTGAAGTGAATCTTTAATTCGAATTCGACGTTTTTTTAAAAAAAGTTCTTTCATTAATTTAACTGTATTTCTTACTTTATTATCAATTATATTTCTCTCTGCCATAGCTAATTGCATTATAATTTAATTTTATTATAAGCGTAATCAAATATTGAAGGGAATCTTTAATTCGAATTCGATGAATCTTAGAAGCTTTGCTTGTTTTAAGCAATTTTTGATTCAAAATACTTTTACGAGAAAATTAATGCACATCAAAATATTTTTCAAAAACATTTTTATAGTTTTCCCCACATATTTTGGGATACATGAGTTTTATTCAGTTTATCGCACTGGATTTTCAATAGGTTTTAGCTATTGATTTCCCTATCAGGTATGGGCAGCTAATAAAAATAAAAAAGTAAACCTTTTAAAACAGATTGCATGGTATTCTAAAGAACATTTGACCAAAACGATAACTCAAGTTACTTGAATGAAATTAAGAGAAAAAAAACGTATTTATTGACAGGGTTAAAGGTTATCAAAACAATACATAAAACAAAATTTCAAATCATTTCGTAAAATGGAAAGTTTCTGTGGAAGTGACATTAAAACTCCCGCTCATATTTTCTTCTTAAATGCGTGCTTCAAGAGCAATATTGCGAAGAATGGAACATAAAATAAAACAGCAAGAAGTCATAATAATTAACTTTACCTACAAGTTTACATTAACCTCTAAGCTCTTTCTGCATTTTTTAAAATCAATCTGAACCTTTTGGTTCATGTTTAAATGGACTCCCTATCGTAACAAAACTGAATCAGAAACAACAGATCCTTGTTGAAATATTGTTGTATTTATCTTGAGAGCATGTGTCTTTGATTAAAATTTAATGTATTCACAGTTAACTAGGTTGAAAACACCTGCCCTAAATGGCGAGAGGATCTACTGGTCAATCGGGGGAGTTATTTATTTATTAAAGTCGAAATCCCTGTATTATTAAAAATATTAGATATTACACTTATTTTAAGTTTTTTCCTCTGGCCTTTGAAACCAAGTTTGAATAGTATTTAAAGAAAATAAAGCATAAATTTTTGACAGTCTTAATCCCGAATCAAAATATCAGGAAATGTTACCTTTTATTACATTATACTGCAATACTTTTTTTTATTAGTCTATAAGTTATTAAATTTCTCGCAGATGAGTTTTATATTTTACGTGTTTTTCTTTTTTTCATTAGGAACTCTCAGCAAGCGATCTAAACAAAACAATTAACTACATGTATGAAAATAAAATGTATGGAAAGGTAAGTTTCTTTAGAATTTCATTAATACAATTTTAGTTAAAAGTAAGATAAATCTTTGGGATATCTTAACCAATTGAAATATCTTTGCAATGCTAATTACCAAATTTAATTTTTAATTCTAATGTAAACAATTTGAAAATCAAATACTATTATTATTTCTAAAATTATTAAATTTAGTATTATTGATATTTAGCTCAATATCTTTTAATTATAATGGATACTTTTAAAAATAATAAAATGCATTATATATTGTACAATATGATATCCATAAACACGCCAACCAAAAGGAAAACTGTTTAAATTAATTTATTTATTGAATAAATCAGATTTTTTTTTTTTTTTTTTGTATTTATATGATCAAATTTTTGCAAAGTAATCTACTTAAATATTTTGTATTTTATTAATTGCAGTAATATTTAACATAACATTTATGACAGTATAAATATAGTTTAGAAATTTATTAAATAAGCTGGTCTAAAATATCAATTAATTTTTTACCGAATTGTTATCTTTATAATTATGGATAACAATAATGGGATAATAATCGTGCTAATTTCTTTTTATGGAACAATACAAGAGGCAGAATTATCTACAGAACTCTCATATTTCTTTTTAAAAGTATTCTAATGGTTTTCTATTAAATTTTAAATAATTTTAATTTTTAAATAATTTAGTATAATTTCAAATATTTCGAATAATTTCGAATTTTAGTCAAAAATAGGTTTATTTAGAAACCTATTTTTGAATCAATTATTTTTTTAATTAGGTTTTCTCATAGAGTATAAAGGTATTCTTCTTTTTAAGAATCTAACAAAACTTTCTTTAGAAATCATTATATCGTAATAACAGATTAATAACAATATTTAAAATTTCAAATGTTATTTCACCAAGAAAATAGAAAATAAATACCTTTTTCTTTAACAGATGGTCTTCTACATTGAAGCTTGCGAATCTGGATCCATGTTCGAGAACATTCTACCCGATAACATTAATGGTATTTTTTAGAAAGATTCCTTTATAGCTAAGTAATCGATTAAAAATAAATATTTAAAAAAACTTATTTGCATATTTAAGTTGAATGTGCCACAGCAAATCCATGTTATTTTTAACAATACTGTAGAAAAATTCCAAAATAATTATTTAAAAATTCGATTGAATGTTAAAAGCATTTCCCCTTTTTATACTGTAGTTCAGCCGTAACTGTTTTAAAAATCCTTATTATAGATAAATGTGAGATTTAATTTTGATAATGCATTATGAAGAATAAAATATCGTTTTTTCCCCTTTAAAACTAGTTTACGCTACAACTGCTGCTAACGCTGAAGAATCATCTTATGCCATCTACTTTGACGAAACTCGTGAAACATACCTAGGTGACTCCTATAGCGTACACTGGATGGAAGATTCTGATAAGGTATTATTGCGGCGTTCATTTCTTTGTTTTTTCTTTTGAGTTATTTTTGTTAAATATTTGTTTCATACGTAGATATTAATATCTGTAAATTTGCAGGAAGTGTTGACCAAAGAAACCCTTCAAAGTCAATTCAAGATTGTCAAAAAAGAAACAACAGAAAGCCACGTTCAAGAATACGGAGATATGGTAATATAAATTTGAAAATTAATATTTAAAGGTTTTATTACAGGAATTTGATCAAGTAAATACAATCACAAATTTAAATCAGAAAGAAAATTTATTATTGATAATGTCAGTATTAATAATATAATATCTGAAAATTCGTTTTATAAGAGGCTAAGTAACTAAAGATGAAAATATTACTTATAATGAAATAATACATAACTGTGTTGCTAGAATCATATATTCAATAAAACTTCTGAGCAAGTTCTGAAAATAGCACGATATCAGAGACTAGAATTACATTTATTAAATGGTCTTATAATTCGAAATACATAATGAAAAAATGTGTTTTATTTACTTTAAAGAAATTGTTTTGATATAGACGTGATAATCTAATGCTAATCCTGTTGTTATTATTGATACCATGTTACAGATATCGCTTAACGATTAAGAAAAATGACACCAGACAATATTATCTGTAGCCATTCTTTGTTACACATGAGTACCAGAAATATATTTTTATCGTAACCTTTATATATTTCTTTTTTCAAATTACAAACACGATTCTTATCACACAAACACTTTTTGATGATTAACAAACTTTCGATGTGGTTTAGAGTGTAATCACAAAAGTTTTATAAAAAATTACAAAATAATGCTGAGTCTTGCAAAACGTGTTTTGCTACAGATGTTCGAATACGATAAAGAAACAGCGACGTTTTTCGAAACAATAGCTTTTCCCAAGACATTATCTTAATTTCGCAAAAATCGCTTCTTCCCACTTCTAATCTGTAAACATTACAATTTATTTTTATATGCATTTTAATTCTTCAAATGAATTTCAGCACGAATAATTCAATGAAACTCTTCAAACGATTGTTTTCTATAAACTTTGAATTAATTCATAAAACACGCAAAATGTATCCACCATTTATAAAAGTAAAATCTATTATATTAAATTATTTCTAAAAAAATCGTAATTAAATATTAACTAATTTTAAGACAAGAATAGCGAGATACATCGATACTCTGAATATGAGTATAAATTTATACAAAAGGTACATGTGGAAAATAAAAACTGCATTGTTTGTTTAATTAAAATATCTTTTTATAAATCTTCTTCTCTCTATATATACAATATGCTTCTGTTATATGCTATCCAGATTTATATACAGCGTTTGGCAACAATCTAAAAATCTGAGTAGTGTTGCCATTAGATGCCAACACACTCTGTTTCTTTCTCTTAAAATTATTCTATATTTTGGAATACTTGTACACAACAAAGTCGAAATTAAGATTAAAATTATTAACAAAATACAACATTTTTTTTGTAATAACCAAAATAAAAATTTAAGAATTTGTTAAATGTGAGACAGTTGTAATAAATTTCAAATTACTTCAAGGTATTAAATGCCGAAGCAAGTTGAAATAAACAAAGAAATGAAGAAAAAAAGGATAAAATTAAAGATTTATTTTTAATTTCTAAATTTTTCGATTTAGTATTTTGTTCAAAAAAAAAATTTCAGTTTTCCCTCCACTTTATTTCATAACAAAATAAACGCATAAAATTAAGACATGTAAAATTAAAACAAATAAAGTTCTATTTTCAATTTTATTATACGTTGAATTTAATTCGATCATTTAAAAAAAATTTAATCGGTTAATTTTCGGAGGCGTTAGAAATCATTTGATTATTTTGAATTTTTTAATACTTATTGTTGTGAAAAACAATTTGCAAAGAAAACAAAAATATAGAATAGTGTTAATTTCTCAATAAAAAAAACTCTGCTTTTTAAATATTTATATTTCCGATGCTATTTAGCTTACAGAGCTTATTATCCGATGCTAGTTATTTTGTAATTAGTAAATTTTTTAAAACAAGAGCTTTGTATATCGGTTTTTAAAAACACTTAAAAAGTTTTTTTTTTTTCGAAATAATTTTTTCCCTCAAACTCACGCCCGTACAAAGCCGCATACCACAGTAAACTATTTCTATAAAACGTTTTTATAAAATGCGTTTTATATAGCAGATGATTCCTACTAGAAATAAGATCACTGTGGTATATATAGAAGGTTAAAAAAATTTAATATTTTAAAACATTTTTTTTTCGTTACAATTTATTAAATAAATCCTTTATTACAGAGCATTGCTAAAATGCATGTGAGTGAATTCCAAGGAAGAAAGAAATCTGAACCTATTGTCGTTCCCAAAGTTGAAGTAAGTTTATTTTAAAAAAAGGATCAATAAATAGTTATCATAGAACTACATAGTTGCAAAAACCTTTTTTTTTTCATTAATATAGATAATTCGATTGAAAAATGAACATTAATTATAACTTTTCCCTATAATAGTATGATGCAGTTCGAAGTCGTGATGTTCCCATTGAAATAGTAAAGAGGAAGTATCATAAATCCAACACGGTTGAAGACCAAACTGCTTTGTTGAAAAAACTGAACAAAATGCTCAGGGTAAGTTTTTAAAAAGGTCTGCGAAGGTCAAAGATTTCTACCACACAAAAGTTATATAATACAATGATATTATCAAATATAATCGAATTTCATGATTCTAAAAACAAACCATGATTTAAATAACTTAAAAGAAAATATACCAGAATATTCGGCGAGACGCTTAGGATGCACTTGTACAAACTTTTTATATTTAAAGAAGCTGAATACATTTTAATATTTTAGGCATTTTTAATGCCTAAAAAGGAAAAAAAAGTATATAAGATATTTGCTAAGCAAAAATAAAGTTCGGAATGATATCCCACTATTTTTTACGATAACCTAATATATATATTAAACACAAACATAAGTAAGAAGGATTATGCGCGAGAGAATATCTTGAAATTTATTACTTGCGGATCACAAAACTAACAAGTCCAATTTTTTTCCCGATTTAGAGAAAAAAATAAAATTTAAAAAATAGTTTTATATAAATACTATATTGTGAGAAACAACCATATATATATACTTCAATATTAAAAAAATAAGTACTTCATCTATGAATAATTTGTATTGGTATATAATACTATGCTTTCTTTATAGTATTGCAGAACCATTCAATCATAGCATTTTTACATGCAAATCAATAGTTATTTTTTCTATTTGTAGAACCGAAAGTTCCTTGCACAAAAAGTTACAGAGATCGTTACAGAAATTTTCCACAACCAAATGCACGAATCAGATGTCATGGAGAATCGCTATAAATTGAGAAATTTTGAATGTTACGACAAAGTGAGATCCTACTTCAATGAAGAATGCTTCCGTCTTTCTAAGGTATATAATTATTTTAAGTCTATATTTTTTATCAATTAACTTCAAAAAGCAATACCTCAATTCCATTACATATATTTAAAAAGATACTTATCATTTATCTTAGAATTCTACTTCCTTAAGTGACAGCGGTAGCTTAGTGTCATGGCATGAACTTGTAGCCAGCGTCATGAGTTCAAGCCCTAGTGTCAGTTGTGTAGAGAAGACAGATGCACGTTAAATCTGTAGAGGCTCTAAGTCCTGCAGTTGATGTGGCAGTTTGGAGAGGAGATGCTAGCTCAGGTGTCGTTCTGGTCACTTGACCGAGTCTCAAAATTACGAGGTCCGTCGCCAATAGCCTTCGTGTAGCTTTATAGTGAGACTTTAAAATAATTCTCACTCACTCACATTTTTGGCGCCAAATTGGCGCTTTTGATTTACTCTTTTTTTTTCTTTCATTGGTTTTACAGTATAAACACATTTCCCCTAAATTTATTTTTTTCAAATTTTCTCCCTTTTACCAGTTGTTAGATGACAATAGGTATTAATTTCAGTTGAAATAATCTAACTCCAAAAACAGCGGATAAAAAAGTTATACTTATTGTGTTTCAAATTGTAAAATAAATGCGCAAAGTTTTTTTAAAAATAAAAGCGCTGGAATAAACATTCCTCCAACAATAAGAAGCCCATGACTAAAAAGTAGGCAAAAAATCAAAATGGCATGTTCATATATCTTTAAATTGTAAAGAAATTTTCTTTCGAAAGTATGTAGAATCATATTAATACAGTTTAAAAAATCTATTTGTAAGAAGGCAAAGCTTCTTTTGCATTTACTAAGCACCACTTTACAAGTGCTCAACAGATGGTTAACACGTCTTGGGATACAATAAAAAATTATAAGAATGAAATATTCACATCCAGCAGTTTGCAAACAAAAAGCGTGGCCGCGGTAGCCGAGTGGTCAAGGTATCGGATCGTGGCTGGCCTTGTCACGAGTTCGAGCCCAGTACCTAAAGACCTGCCATGCAGGGTAGCGATGCACGTTAAATCTGTCGAGAGCTCAAACGTCCTCGTGTGGTGTGGTAGTTAGGAAAGGGGGTGCCAACTCAGGTGTCGTCCACGTCACTTGATCATGCTTCTAAACTTCGTGGTCCATCGCCAAAAGCCCTCATGTAGCTGAACGGTGCGACGTTAATATTCACTCACGCAAACAAAAAGCTTTACATCTTTACACTAGGGAAATATATTAATTCAATATCTTCGATATTCTTTTATATAGTCAGCATAAAAGTTTAAGCAGAATGACCAGGAACAAAAACAAGGAACCATTTACTTTTACTAGTTTAAAAGCAAAAAAAATCTTCTTTAATTTCAATAAGAATGAACAAGATCGCATTATTTATCTTCCTTCTTTCTGTGAATAAGAATTTGTAAGTGGTAAGGTTGGGAAAAATCCCAAATGAAAAAACAATTAACTAAATTAGAGAAAAAAAATTAAAGGCGGACTACATGAAATATTTGATTAAGTGATAACGGTAACTTAAAAACTGCTGAAAAATAGTTTACAATACACATTAAAACTCAAAAAATAAAAGCATTCATTAACATTTTTGTCAGGGAAAGAATCCTGACGCTTAAGACACCTTTAAAATTTGCGTCCAAACTCATAAATTATTGTACCTGAAAAACTAAAGCTCAATGAGAAGTTATAAGCAATTACATATTTAAGGAATTGAATCTAAGAATAAATCTGAAGAAAACAGAAATGCACATAAATATATTTTTTTAATCACTGAGAGGTATAAAACTACAGGCAATTAATAAGTATTTCTTGAAATAAATAATTTTTTATACAGCATTTTTTTTATAAAAATAAAATTCTTAATTTCTGCATCTTCCTCAAACCAGGCAATAATGTTTAAAATTCTTCTCTGCTTGATTTCAGCGAGGACTTTTGCTTTTAGCAATGATTTGAAACACAATCAGATCTTTCATAACTCATCAAATTTGATGAGTTATAAAACACTTGGCTCTTGTTTGAGATATGAAATAAGTAACAAATTTCCTTTGCATATAAAAACCAAATTACATAAATCTTAATCTTGCAGAATGAATATGCTCTTGACTTCCTGTACGTTTTGGTGAATCTGTGTGAAAGGGGAGTGTCATCTGAACGAATAATGCAGGCAATGGAAAGAGTTTGTGTTCATCCACCAATCTATGGAATTCTTTAAATATAATGATTTCCAAGGACTACTAGGAAAAAACACTGCCAAGGCAAAACTTATTATGTTTCTTAAGAACACAATAATGAAGGGCAAGGAATTTGCTTTCTTTCAATGTGATTTAAATGTAATTTTTTCATTAATTCAACTACATTTAGAATTTTTTTTTTAAATAAAAAATGTTTTATACAAATTAAATCTGATTTTTTCATGTAAAGCAGTTAATGTTAACATATATGTAATTGTCTTTCTTTTCATTACAACAGTAAACTATTGAATTTTCTAAGAAATGAATGAATAACAGAATTTTTTCATACTTACGTACCATCACAACAATGCCAATGCTCAAGATAACTCTCCAAGATAGCAACTCTGATTTCTCATGTGTCATATTGGCTGAATTGGCTAACATATACTCCGTTTCATATAATGTCACCAATAAGATTGCAATAATATGAAATATTAATTTTTTTCTTTCTAACGTAAGTTTAATAGTTACATTATTTAATCGACTATTCTTTTTAAAAATACAATTTAACAAAAATGTCATTTTATTTGTACGTTGGTAGGGTAGGAGCACTTAGTTCTTCCAAATTTTCCTCTCCATTCAGGACATTTTGGATGACATTAAAACGGTTTCAAATTGCCCTTTTTAAAAAAACAATATCTAAAAAATAACTAAAGTAAACAGAGAAATAACTTTGATATGAGTAAGCAAATGAAATAAAGATAAAAACTGATGAAAAAAAAATCTTGACTCATAAAAGTTTTTTTTTTTCTTCTGTGATGGGAGTGGGAGGAGCAATGCCTAGCCAATCCGTTTGCAGCAAAGGAGTCCGAGTTAAAGAGAGAAAATACATAGATATAAAAAGTTAAAATAAGTTGGTATTGAGTGGAGCTTCTGTGGATGGCTGAACAGAGAGGTCAGCAAATTTTACATTTATTTTTAGGTGAGAAGCTCGACCAATCATTCAGTAGAAAATAGAGACAATTTAAGAATTAATAATAATATATATAAAAGAGAGCATAATTAAGAACTGCAGAAAAGCATGATCAATTAGGATTGATCTGGGTATGTGGAAACTAAAATCAGAAGTAAATTTTTCGATGCTAGTGATCGATTTATTGTCAGAGTTGTCAATTTTATTAAAGAAGTCGGTAGCATTTCCACTGATGGTTTGTCTAATAGTGGGTATTTTACTTGCAGCTCTGAGATCTACATTCCTCAAAAACCAGGGAGCATTAAGAATTTTCCTGATAATTAAATTCTGAGCACTTTCTAAATAATTAATATGAGTCTTTGATGCATGTCCCCAAACAGGGAAAGTGTAGGTCAGGATTGGTTTTAGGATCAGTGAGTAGATAAGCATTTTGTTTCTATTACTTAATTTGATTTTCTGGAAATTATTAATTTTATTTAAGTTCTGTGTGTTTGGTAAAATTAAAATTGTGATAATTTTATAGTTAAAACTACGGGTGATACATGATGTTTATTAAAATTCTGTTCATATTTGAATCCAGAATAATTCAATCAAGAATTATTGTAATAGAATTTTTTAAAAAAGACAAGGCTTTAAAACTGAATTAAATAAATAAAATGTCTGATTTATTTACAAAGATGATTCTTGAGAAACAGGAACATTTAGAACCTGAGCACATCGATTACACAAATTAGTTTGTGAACTACTAGTAAAAAGTCGACATCTTGGACACTTCTCTAGTTTTGTTTTAACTAGAGACACAGTAAAACTTTCATTTAGACCTAAAAAATAAGCATAATTTCATAAATATCTATGACATTAGAAATAAAAATGATTTAATTTCTTTAGTTTTATTTTAATCAATTAATTAACTAATTTCCAATTTATTTTATTTTTAAAATGACAAGCAACTTACCATCGGACAAATTCAAATCTCCATTTAAGGTAACTAATCTTTCAGATAAATTGTCATGACATTTTGCAAATTTAACATCAGAAACTTGGAAAAATTCCTTTAATCCTGCATTATCTATGGCACTTTTGTTCAAGTTCTATAATACAATGCAAAGAAAAAAAAATATTTATAAATATTAGCCAAAATTAATTTTTACAAAAATAAGAAAACTTTTTATATATGGCATATATACTTGTAATTCATCTGCTATTTTAGAACTGCATGTGACAATAGCTTCCCTTTCAATAGTTTTAACATCTGATTTTAAAATCATATCTCTGATTTGATTAGCCCACAAAACAGAAATAGGAAGTGTAGTATTCTCTAAAAACTTGTTTAAATTCGGCCATTCAAACTCAAACACAGAATTAGCATCTACAAGAAGAGAAAGAAAGAAACATTAATGAGTATACCTAATAAAAAATTATTATTATCAATAATAAATTTTTTCAAATATTTCTTCTGTTTTAATGAAATAATTAGATGAAATTATATATTACATTAATAATTTAACAAAAGGTTATCATTAGACCATAAAAAACTGTAGTTGTTCAGGGAAAAAATAAGCCATCTCTGAATCAATTGATCATGGTCCTATTTTATGTTCAAATGTATTGTTTTAAATTACTCGTTTACAAATATATCTAAAATTTTAAGATATATTACAGTATAAGGGTTTTCATTACCAAAAAGTATAACCTATAAAAAGATTCACCAGAAGTAATTTCAATATTATTTATAATCAAAATCAGAATAATTTTTTAAGATTGGAATTTATAGCAAATAAAAAATAAGTGTGAAAATATTCTTGATGATGTTTTTGAAGCAATCATTTTTAAATCCTAATAAACTATTGGTATTCATGATTTCTTTAATTCAAATGGTCACATAAGAATTTTAAATAATTTAACAGTTCTTCATCAACAGTTTAACAAACATTTAATGATAAATCAGTTCAAACAAATTTGGTATTATTATTCATTCAGAATTTTTAAACTGTTTTAGATGTAAGTGGGTATGAGAGAGAGAATTTCCAGAAACAACCAAATACAAAAAACATTCACCAGTAAATAAGTCTGCACCACTTACACAATTTCTAATATGACTCTTAAAAATAATCTTTATGGAACTCGGTTTTAATACTGGTTTACAAAAAAAAAAAACAATTTAAAACAATTTGATTATCTATTTTTATAAATTATGTCAAACATTAAAAAATATAATATGCTAAAATAATTCAAAGGAATATATTTATATTTCATACATAAAAAGAACATAATTTTTAAATAAAAAAACACCTACCATTTTTGTAAGGAAGACATAAAAAAATTTCTTCTGCCAAATGTGGACATAATGGCCCAATAATTTGAATTAAAGTATTTAAAATGAAATGTAGCACTGTTTGACAATCCAGTCGCTCTTTAGACTGTTCAGCATCACAATAAAGTCTATAATGCAATTAAATAATAACAAATTATAAAGAATTTTCTTCAGATTACATTAAATTTAATACATAAAAAAAAGAGAGAAAAACAAAATTTTTCAGTGTTTCCATTTCCAGTAAACAATAATTTAATAACATTATATAGGCCAATCCTCTTGTATATAATATTCAGAGTTCAATATAACTAAGCAAAATTTAAAATAATCATAGTCAATTAAAAGTAGATCCTTCCTCCAGAAAACAAAATATGGAGAATTTTCTTACCGATCCTTGACTAAATGGCAATAAAAGGATGACACCTCATTTGTCACAAAATTCAGAATATCTTTGGTGACACCTTTGTACTGAATTAGACTATATTGTTTCTCCACCTAAAATGTCACAAAACAGAAAAAAATAGAATTAAATTTATTAACTTAAAAACAATCACCAGCTGTCTTGTAGATTCCTGAAGAAATTTTCAAAAAAATTGAAATTTCAGTAAAATAAAAGCTAATTCATTATTGTATCAATTTTTGGTACTTACATATTATCGCACCCCATTTGCAATATCATATGAAATGAAGCACCTAGTTGCCAATATAGCATGCACGACACATAGGAAATCAGGATTGGCAACTTGGCGAGTTATTAATAGAACTGGTGATAATATGCAAGTACCCAATTTTCTTGTTGTTTCAAACACATAAAATTTTATTAAAGCTTTCTATTCAAGAGAAAATTAAATTTGAAAGTGAAATATGAATTTGTTGGGAGAAAATGCTTGCATTTCAATTTAAAAATAATTGCAATGCATATTTTAATATGGAAAATAATACTCCATTTTTAAGTAACATAACTAAGCTTAACTTCATGACTAATTTTACATAAGTACCAAAATATATATTAAAATAATAGTAATCAACGTATATTTAATACAATAATTTTAGTACTTAAATGATATAATCATTAAAAACTGCTATTAAGTAAATTATAATTAAATCTGTTTTGAGTAATGTAAAAGAACAAGTCCAAATTCAAAGAACACTTCTTTACACAATTAGAAAAATTCTCCAATACATTATGATTTCACTCTTCTACCAAAAGCAACAAATTTCACAAATAATTTTTCACAAAATTAATAAAATTTTTCAGACAAATATTTCTCATTTTGTCTTTTACACAGTAGTATTAAATGAGTTAATGGTATTAAAAGGAAAAATTGGATATTAATAGAATATAATTAAAATTTACCTTTTGATGGAAACTTTTCAATGCATGCAGCATATATAAATCCAAAGCTCTCATATCTGAAGGCAAAGTGGTATGGACTAAAGGATTATATTCATTTAAATTTCCCAAAAGGAATTTAAATACATTGCGAACCTATTTGGAAAAAAAAATACAGAATAAAATAAGGAACACCTTCATTAAAAAATATTAAGCTATTCTGAATTATGAAAATATATATATAAGCTTTTACTTTAAAGAATTGTTGCCCATGTAAAATGGATAATTTTTACATCAAGTTGAAATCAAATTTTTTTCTTTTAAGCTAAAACGATTTTTTAAAAAAATTATAGTATTTCTCTAAGTTATAATATTGTTAAAAATAGAAAATTATTGGCAACTAATTCTAATGGTTTTATGTATAAGCAAAGTACATTTTAAAGTCAGATAAGAAATTTGTATAAGTATAAACTTAATAAGCACATGCATATATATATAAATCTAAACCACTATAACAGAAAGATAATTTCTATTTTTACTTGTTTATACTTTTCAATAAAAAATATACTACTGACTATAAATAAAGTAACAACCTTATTTAAATTTTGTGCACATTCATCAAATATCTCCATTTTCACTGCTATATTTTCAGATTGGCAAGCATGGTTTGCAACCCACCAACGTAACACATCAATTCCGTAAGGAGGAATTTTGCTTTTCTAATGAAACAAAAACCAATTTTAAATTAAAAGTAAATGAAAGAGTTAGTTATATAGATAACAATGATAATCCTGCCTTTCTTTCTTTACAAAATAATTACTTTTGAGCCAGATAAAACATCTTTGGGACTTATAACATTTCCTTCAGATTTTGACATCTTTCGGCCTTCAGAATCTGTTGTAAAGCCATGGAGAACTAGAGTTCTAGAAAAATAAGCCAAAGTTAATAAAAGTTCTAACACATTCCAACAAATACAAAATTTTAACATAACTCTTTTAAAAAATTATAAATAATGATATTAATAATTAAGTATACTGTATGAAAATTATACAATTAATATCTCACTGCAGCACTGTGATTTAACAACCAGCACCAAGTCATAATTATTATCTGAAGTCCTAGAAGAGTGAAAATTTTAAAAAGCACCATTTAACAAATTGACAAATGGTAGCAAGACTTCATTTTTTAAGCCAGTATCAAAGTGAATTATCACTTCATTTTTGAATTTTGTTTAACATAATAAATGTAATGCATGAGCTTCAAACTTACCAGAATTGCCTAAATTCGAATTTTAGAAGATTTTGCTTAAAAAAATCTTTTCAGATAAAAATTATAATCATATTTGTTATACAGGTAATGTAACAAGCATAATTATGTAGCAAGTACAAAATATTTCTCACTTTAAACAAATAATTTTCTTAAAAAAGTTTCAAAAGGCATTTGATTTAAAAAAACATTGTTCAGTAAAGCCTTCCTTTTTGTCATTATAAAAATTTATTTTTCAACTTTCAAATGATACATAATAAATACATCATGCAATAATATAACAAGAACAGTACATAATTATGTTGCATGTATTTTAAGTGTAACAACAAATTCAAGTTTTGAATGGAATATCAGAGCTGTACGAAAATTTATGAGTTTGTCAACTAACTGCCTTTAAATTTGGATGGGAAATTTTTTTAAAATTGTCCTCAAAATATTGTTTAAATTTGTATTTATTGTCTCATACACTTATTTTAAAATTCATTTCTAATTTTATACCTTATTTTTAAGTAAAATATTAATTCTCTCACTTGTATGGAGCTGCTCCTCTTATCGCTACTGAAGTCAACAAAGATGAATTGAACCAACCTCTTATTTGGTCAACACCTTCAATACATATATCTGATACATGTGGCTCTAAAAAAATTTTAATAAATATCTCAGAAAGAAAAAAACATTTTCTAAAATAAAGTGGAATTTAAATGTTTTTTTCAAAAACTGATATTATTTTATTGATGACAAACAATATCATAAGATATAAACTAAATTTACATTTACCTGGCAAAACACATTTCCAACTAATTCCACTATCAAACCAAATATCCATGATATCTGAGCCTTTGAAGTATATTTCATCAGGTAATTTTAGCTGAGATTGTAATAAATAAAAGAATTTTAAAAATCAAGTCAGAAAAAAGAAACAATTGGATTATGTTCTTCCAAATACATGTCATAACACATAGATTTTCACTTAAAAAAATTATAAATTTAATAAAAACAAAATACCGTAAAATCCAGTGTATAACACCCACTTTGAATGCAAAAAATAGGATCAAAATTTACGGGTGTGCATTATACGCCAGGTTTAAAAATGAGGGCTTTAAAAATTTTTTAAAAAATTGAGCATAAAAAAATTAGATTTTACATATTTTAAAATACTATTAATTTAAAAGACATTACATTCTTAGTGAACTTAAAAGGTTGTAGTTCTAAATGTATACTACTTTTGCAAAAACTTATGAAAATACCTCGCATAAATCGCTTCTAAACACAACAACATTGCATACGTACATTTCCGGTTTCTTCATAAAAAAGGATTGTGCGCGTTATATGGCGAATATACCTAAAAATTAAAAATTGCAGCTTGAAAGTATAGGTGTGCATTACATGCCGGATTTTACGGTATGCATTAAATACAGAAAATATTTTAGGCGAAGGTTTCAGTTAGTTTTTTGGTAGAATTAAATATTGAACTAAAGCATCAAAATAAAAAGGAATATAATTCATACTTGATTTTTCAAATTTGGAGGAAGCAAATCAGTCTCATCTTTCTCCCACCAGCAATGTATGCCATGCTTTTGAATCAATGTACACAGGTGATTTGTAAGGGTTCTAAAAAATAATTCAACATAATCATTTATTTTTTTTAATTTAATGTTAAATATTGTGTAGTTTGATTTGTGTATATGCCAACAGATGATACTGTAAAAGTGTTAAACCTTTACTTTGTGTAATAGTATGTTTATTCTTGTCTTGTCTCCCATGATTAAAAGTTGTGTTTCTGAATGTCTCTCTTGAATGAAGTCTCTATTCACACTAAATATTTTTTTATTTACTACCTCCAGTACAGTAGAGAATTTGATAATATTTACAATGGAGCAAAAAATAAAAAATTCTAACACTACATTATTATCATAACTTCTGATAGTATTTATCCTGTTCAACACATACTTATACATACGTCTGAGAGGACAGCAGAAAATGTTAATGGCTTTAAAAAAAACTGTTTCATTGGACAAAAATTTTGAAAGAATTGATGCAAAAGTTGATACAAAGCTAATTATGATAACAAAAAAAATCAATGTTCTGACTATTTCTTTCATGAGTCACTAATATAATTTACTATTAAATACATACAATGCATGCCAATTTAAACCCTTGACTACAGAAGAAAACTTGCCTGTTTCACTCCCCGGAGTCACCATTGTGCGCACAGTTATGTGATGTATTGGGAGAAAAGAAGCAGCATAAATAAGTAAATCCTTTGCAAACACTGTCAATGTTATTGTATCAATTCCAAAGCCTTCAGAACAGCTTTATAGCAGCACAATGCAAAGGATCATACTTGGGAAAGGAGTATATATATACGCTCACAACAAATAAGGGGTTAAAGCAAAAATATATCAATATAAAGCATCATAAGCTTTTTAATTTAAAGTCACAATAAGTAAAAAGCTTTAAACTCACATTTAAAACACAGATTCTGAAACAGTGACATATTTTAATTAAGGACTGGAAATCAGGAACATAGATTTGTTTTATATTTCAACCTACATATTGGATTATCAATAATACTCAATTAAATTCTACACATATTGTTCTCAATGATGAATCTATTACATTAGGAAATAATATTATGTTTAGTACTGCTAGTACTTCTTATATTTTTTTAATTGCATACAATGCTTGTAAATCCTAAATTATTAAGTGGAATTAACTTTATAATAATAACTTATTATGCAGATATTTTAAGTGAAGAAAATACAATTAATATAAGTATTGTACATAAATGCAATAAATTTCCAAAATACGTGTACAAATAACAATAAAAATATAAACAATGATATTTAAAAAGTACTAACCTATGAACAAGTGGTTTATTTTGATCAGAAGAGTAAAATGCAGGTATTGGAACACCCCATGCTCTTTGTCTAGAAATACACCATTGGGGTGACGATTTCAACTGATGTTGAAAAACTTTTTTAAAATGATCTGGAACAATATTTACATTCTGTAGGCTTTCCTGTTACCATAAAAGAAGAAAGAAATTCAGGTGAATGAAAATGAGTATTTTTATATATATATTTTATATACACACATTTATTTACCCATTAACAGTACTCAATAACATAAAAATAGATTTATTAAAAAGAAGCTTCATTAAGTAAAATAGCAAAGAAAATTTACAATAAATATTAAATTGTCCAATAAATTTCACAAATTAAAAAAAAATTACCTCTAAAATTTTTATAACTTAAATTATTTTTAACTTATTTTTTTATAAGATAAAAATAAGTATAAAACATATTCCTTATAAATGCTTAATAAACCAACTTATACTAAGATTAAGATTTTTGATGATATTAAAGTATAGAAAGACATTTGAAACTCATCACAAAAGTATCATCAATTCACCAAACAGCTTTTATTAATAAATGTTGGGTACAATCAACTACTCATTACCACTTACATCAACAACAAGCACTAAGCTAAACACACATTCAAAGATAGAAAGTTGGATATTTTTTAGAGACTTACAAGGGCTTTAACTCTTATTTGATTAACATCAATAAACCATTGATGACAACTTCGAAGAATCACAGGAGTTTTGCTTCGCCAATCATAAGGATAACTATGTTTGAAATCTTCTAGATGCAAAATATCATTGACAAGAAAATCTAAAACCAATTTTGAACCAGCATCTAAAACAGATTTTCCTTGGAAATCTTTGATAGTATGATTATTGTAACAACCATCTTCATTTACAATACATGGCTAGAAAAATAGAACAATTTAAACAGGTTTAATGTCAATACTACATCAAAACAATAAGAATAAAATTTTGAGTAACATTAGAAAAAATTATGAAAACAAATTAATTGAAAAGGCGTATGTAGCTTAATTAAATGCACTAATAAACAAATCATTAATATTTCTTTTAAAAAATTTCAACACAAACAATTTTTAGAGGTATCAAAATTTTAATTTTCCTCATATAAAATCAGATTGTTACATCCCTAGTATACATTCTAGTCAAGGCCGATCCTAGCAGGTGTGCACCGCACGCAGGCGGCCAAAACAAGGGGGCGGCCGCAGGCCGCCTATAATTCTTTCGATCAAGCAAAAATTTTTGTGAATTTTTCAAAATAAAATTTATAATAAATAGAATAAATATTCTGAATTTTAAACAGTAATTGAAAAATCAAAATATGTCCCAATTTCTCGATAGCATAACATAATTCAAGAAAAATAAGAACTGATTTCAAATTCTGAGGAACATTCCTGAACAACATTCCTTCTCATCAGGGGTGTAGCCTGCCTTATCAGGGGACCAGTACCAATGATACAGGTCCCCCTAGCTACAGAGGCCCCGGACGTGTGTAAGCAAAAAGTCGTAAAATGTTATTAATGGCCATATAAAAGTTCCTTTCTACGTTTATAAAATAGTATGTCACTGGCTTCAAACGATATAAATTTTCTGTGTGAATTCTGAACCTCAGGTCCTACTATAAAAGTTTAAAAGCTGGTAAAGTTACTCAAAATAATGAGAAAACAAGGAGTGGTACGTGGTCAGAAAGCAGGAAAAACTTCTCATTCAAAGCGGTTCGACAAAAAGACTGTTTGAAGTGAAATACAGATAACACTTGGGATGGGAAAAACACATTCAGAATGTTATTTGCTTGTAAATGAAAATACCCCCTTCGTCTGTAGATTGATTGACTGTAATAAACGTCGCACAAAGAAGCTACACGAAGGCTTGGCAGTAGGAATTTTTTTCACAAGTGGTCCAGTGAAAGAGAATAATAGATTTTATTTATCCTGGTTCTATTTTATGTCTGTAACAACCAAAAGACTGAATGTGCATTCAGTCAGCAACGGATCTGCTTCCCGTTCCAAGAAACATCTAGCCCATAAGCGCCAGAAATCTTCTGTCACCCTCCAAGTCTATAGTTAATTATTTTTTTAACGAGTATTCATGAGATATCAATGCTGGTCCCATAGGGTAAAGGGCGTTAAGGAAGAATTTCGACACATAGGACAAAAGTAATGAAAAGCACGATCAAGATTTACGGCATGTTTAAGGACAAATGAAAAGAATGGGGCAGAATGACCCTCAGAAAAAAGATCCCTTTTAGAAGAAAACTGAGGAAATTTTGTGTCAATTTGACTTCCGAACTAATTTCTTTTAGACAAGACAAAAAAATCGGAACAACAAAAACGGTTAAACAAAAAGGGTAATTATATTTTCACTTTTAAAATTCGATTTCTGAAATTTAATGCCAGGTATTTTAATCATTGCGTAAGATTAAGTGAAAAAAAATATTTTGTTGCATTTGTGCTATAACTATTTCATTTATTTATTTATATAAATATAAATAACTGTCATGAGTTTCTTAGAATACTTTTATGTTGATTAACATATTTAAGTGTATGTTTTTGTAGCTTGAATGTACCGTAATCTTCTTAAAATATTTTCAATTGCCAATGTTATTCAAATGAAAGAATATTATTTGCCTCTTGTATAAAAATAATTCCTTTAATCACTTATGAAAAATGGTAGTAGTTCATGTAAAATACAAAACACTAATGAGCCTTTGAGTACATTCATTAATTATTTACCATACTTAAAAGGGATTCGAATGATAACATGAAATTGAAATAAAACATAGTTATATTTATTTTGATGATTTTGTTTGTAATCATAATGTGTTACGATAATTTTGTTTAGTAATAAATGAAACAATCTATAATTTCTAAATATTTAATTTAAATTGCTTCAAACTGTGAAAAGAATTTTCAAAGAAATAAAGTATGTTAAGTTTACTTAAAGATACACGCACATTTCTTGTTCTTTTTATTGAGGTAACATGTGAAATAAATACATAATTTTTCTAATATACTCTAAGACTACTAAGAGAACCATTATTTGTAAGATTGAATTTGAAAAGCACAAATTCTTTTTTTTTTTTTTTTTGTATTTATTGCTATTTTAAGAAGGATTTGCCCCATACCTTCTTGATTAAGATCTTTTGCCCAGAGAATTTGAAAGAATATTTAATGCAAACTAATAATTAATTATGTGTATTATTAATTATAAAAATACATAAAAATCGTATAATTTCTTTAAAATATTGTATAGCATTCTGTGTGCTTCTAATAAAGTTAATCAAGATTCATCTTTAACAATCTATAGCAATATTTAAAATCTTTAAAAAAGGCAACAATTATAATGTCAAAACTATTGTAAAAATTTCTTATAAAAAGCATGTAATGAAAGATTTATTTTTACAGAACAATAATAAATAATGAAAAATATAGGTAATATTTTTTTAGTTGCTCCTAGTAGTATAAACTATTTAATTAAAGTGATAGCAAAATGCATTACAGAAACAAAAATATGATAAACACAATTTATAAAGTAGATAAGTGATTTCAAACAAAACAGAAATGTGAAAAATTATTCAATAAGTACTAAGGTTGTATAATCTTGAGTATTTTTGATGTAATATTAAGATACAAATTTAGTTAAAAAATTTTAGATTTCTTATGTGATATTGTGGCATTTGTCAAAAAGTTTTGAGAGTTATCTTAGAAATTTAAAATTATTCCAGAAATTTTTTTATTCTGTTTAGTCTCAAAGTATTAAGATATTTGAAAAAACAAACAAAGTATAATAATAATATTAATGTTTTATTAATTTATATTTAGAAACTTTAAAAGGAAACCACAAATTCAGAGTATTGTGATTGTGTGTATGTGTTCCTAGTTTTTTTTTAAAAAAACCTTGGAATTTTTGAAAGCTTACTTTTGGTGGAGATATTTTAATAATTTTGAATGAGTCATCTAGAAGCCAAGCTACGTTTTGTTCTAGAAATGAAACTAATATGTTTAAACTAACAATTAATTAAGCAAAATATGTTTGCATTAAATCAGAAATTTCATAATTCAGTCGGAAAATTTGAAAAAAAGATTAAGATTATTATTTTAATTTTCTAAATATTTCATGAAAAAAATTTACAGTTTGTAATAATAAATAGAAAACTTTAAAAAGTTTGAAAATTTAGATTCGATTAAAAAAGAATTTAGTTATTTTTTAATCCAAAATTTATATCTTTATTTTCAAGCATTCACATCAATTCTTTCCCCACTGCTACAGAGAAATAAATTATATGACTTGGAATCGGAAGTTGTCCCTCGGCTTTGTGCAAGCATCGAAGATGCAAAAGAAATATGGTCTCGACTTTCCCTAACGTAGAGATACTTTTAAAAATATTTTTACAATACTGATATAGAATGCATCCGGTCAGAGATCTTCGCCTTAGCTTGTAGGCGAAATCTAAATATATATTTTTGGATACCGCCTCTTCAGGTATGTCATACCTTGCACATGAATCGCCGTTACAGTTCTGAATGCATAAGCACGTTTTAAATCTTCCTTATAAATACTATGGTGTATTATTGAAGTTATGATGAAGAAATATAATATTTAAGTATTTTAATAGATACAGTATTTAACAGATATAGTACAACAGTATTTTCGGGTGAAGAAATTCTGTTCGTGATTATGATGAGGAAGAATCAAATGATGAAGAGTATAACAGCAAGTACCGATTCCTTCACTGAAATCGATCCAGTTTTAGAAGAGGGAGACACAGTTAGAAATGCATGTTTTATATGTATAGACACATAAATATTTGGGAAGAACGTGACTTTAAATGAGACAACTTCTACACATCCACTTTCAGATGAATTTTTGAAAAGAAAAAAAAATCTATTGCTGGAACAATAAGAGAAAATAAAAAAGAAATTCCAAAATAAGATATAGATGGTATACAGCACTTCAATGAAATAACTTCATTCAAAGATAATTTTCCTGGTAAAGAAACAGCCCACTGAGGTATTAGAAATTATAGTGAAAAATTATCTTATTCCCTGTTTTCCCAATTTTGCTCTAGCATTAAGAATTTTTTTTAACTTAACCTATTTCTGTAGCTTCCGATGAAAGAAGTTTCAGTAAATTAAAAATTATTTGAGAAATAATATGACATAAGAAAAGCTTTAAGATTTGACCATGATCTCAATTGAATCCAAAATCTCAGAAAAAATTGATTTAACTGGAACTATTAATAAATTTACTCTTTTCAGAAAGCCAGAAAAGTTATTTTATAGTTACCATACAATCTGGCGTATAACGTGTGCCCCTACACATATTCACCGTATAACACACACACCCTTTTTTTACGAAGAAGCCTGAAATGCATGTGCGCCATGATCTTGTGTTTTGAAATCCTTTATTCGAATATTATTCCAAGCATTAGTAAAAATAGCGTACTTTCAGAATTACAACCCTTTAAGTTCATAAGGAATGTTATTTTTTACACAGAAACAGTATTTCGATATATGAAAAGTCTGATCTTTTTCTATGCTCTTCGTTTTTGTATTTTTAAAGCTCTCATTTTTATACCCGGCTTAAGGCGCAACCATAAATTTTAATCTTATCTTTTGAGTTAAAAGTTAGCGTTATACACCAGATTTCATGGTATAGTTTATTACTTAGTGTTAGTAGAAAGAATGATTTATATGCTTTTCGTTTCACGAGATTTGTGCCTTTGTATTTATTTTTATTAAATTGTACTTTTTGAGTAAATTCTGTTGTTTTGCATTTATAATTATTCAATGTTTATTTTTATTTTAAAGGTTATATTTTTGTTAGTTTATCATTTTGTTAAAGCATGTTGTCGCTATTATAACTTATTACCTGGCCAAAAAATGAAGTTCTGCACTTCAAACTTTATTTGAGTTATTATTGTGTTTTACTTTTTATTCCTATATAAGTAGATGATTTTTTAACGTCAACGTTAAGTATTAGTCAAAATATGAAAAGTTCTCTAGGGGGGCGGCACATTAGGTGTTCGCACGAGGGCGGCCGATACCCTAAGATCGACGCTGATTCTAGTTACATTACTAGTATAAATAAAGTATTTAGAATTTTTCCATAGTAATAATTGAAAGCTGTATTATACATTATAGTATCAATGGAATAAGGAAGGTGAGAAGGAAAAGAAGAGGTGTAACACCCATTTTATAAGTTTTTGTTGAATACAATAAAAAACTTTACTTAGAAAACGCCTTCATGTAGATTGTAATGATCATAGACTTGTTTCTCAAAACAAAGCAACCACATATATTTCAAAAATTAAATTAAGCTTAAACAAGTTAATGATACAATTCTCTAAAAAAAAAATTTATTGAATTTTTTTAAATTCAGCAATGTCAAAATGAATTCAAATATGCATAATAAGTAAATCAAAAATTCTTAATGTATAATACAACTCTAGATAATATTCAAATAACAATATCTAGATAATATTCAATGTAAATTAGTAACACCTAACCTACTTAGAACTCAAAAATGAATTTTATTATTCTATTTGAGCATGTAATAAAGACAAAAAATATTGCAATGGATTTTTTTTCAATGTTTTTATTTGAGTAAATGCTGCAGAAAAATTGTTTAACTTTATACTAGACTCAATAAATGCAAACTATTCTTAAAATTTTTTACTAATTATGTAGTGATTATTACACTTAAAACATAAAATTTCAAAAATCTGGCAAGAAATTTGATAATTATCTAAATCAGTGCTTCTCAAACTTCCAATGCTTGCGACCCAATATTCAATCAGAGTTTTCATCGCGCTCCCTTCCATACAATAACTATATATTGAATTCAATGATACTATACCTTGAAGCAAAAGCTACAATATGAATTTAATCTCTTAAGTGTCACAAGCGTATATAAACCTCTCTCTCAATAAAAGGGTTAATTGCACCGGACGTATATATACGTTTTTTCGAAGTACAATCTTTTCTGTGCACTGTTATTCATAAAGACTTTGGAATACAATAAAAGGTCATTGGAAGTGTTTTAAAGGATTTACATATTTCAGAGAATTTGCTTATTGTGAATTGCTCCCCCCACCCGAATACATCATATATTCATGCCTACGTGGAAAATGGCGGCATTGGGGAGCGAATCGCGTAACTTTAAATCGGAAGTAAAGTAATTAAATTTGAACCGTTCAAATTATCAAGATGAGTGTTAATATGAGAAGCCCATGGGGTCACTAAGATAATAAAACTTGTTTTTAACTTAGTACTGTTAAATAAATTGTAAAATACATTGTGCAGTACTGATAGATTCATGAGTGTATTATGTCAATGTAAATGTGTATTTTATTTTTTATTATGTCAGAATGTATTTTGTTTGTTTACTTTCAGTAAATAAATAATTTTTTAAAGTAATTTTTAGCTTTCGACTTTTCAATAGGCTTGCGCCCCCTCATAAAGTTATCACGCCCCACAGTTTGAGAAAAACTGATCTAAGTAACAGGAAAAGACAAATAATTTGAAAGAACTAAGATAATGTATTAGTTAAATAAACGACATTATACTAACATCAAGAGGAATTCGTTCCTTTTTGACCACAACATAGTCATCTAGCCCATGATTGGGTGCTGTATGTACCAATCCTGTTCCTTTATCCATAGTCACATGATTAGCAGGTAGAAGGGGACATTCCCTGTCCTTTAAAATAGGATGAGAATATGTAACTTCTTTTAAAAGAGCACCTAAAATTAATAACAAAATACTATTTTGCAGATAATGTAATAAGTAAAATGTAAAATATTTAATTCAATTTATTTTAACTTTAATTTGCTTAAAGTAAATAAGAAGTTTCTTATAAAGAGAAAAGCTTTCCTTTCCAGACAAATTTTTTTATTTATTTCAGTGATCAATTTACATTTTCAGGAATATTTAAACATTTAAAAAATACCTTAACACTAGAATTTTCGACTTTTTTGAAAGTTACCATTTAAGACAGATTACAAGATATTTTCATACAATTTTTTTCATAAAGTATGTACTAATTATACAGACAGCCAGAACAAAACATAAAAGAAACTTTTAAAAAGATATTTTGAGAATGAAATGAATGTTCTCCGAATGTAGCATGTTACTCAAGAGATTTCACAATATTAAATGGAAAAAGAAGCCTGCATCTTAGATCAAGGCAACACACTCACTGCTACTATATTCATAATTATCTTCGTAATTAATCGTGCAACAATGTTTCTATAAACAAATAACAATTAACATGCTTATGATCAAAATGAGTTGAAGATGCAACTCCCTCAAAACACAAAAATAAAATTAAACAAGTAACATAAAAAAAAAAATTTAAGCCAATTCGTACATTGGTTAACAAAGAAAATTTTTTATTTTAAATACTTTATTAAGTAATTTCAATTAATATAAATATGTATATACATACGACCGAATCAAATATTAAGCCGCAAAATAGAAGGCGATTTTCCGTTTTCCTTTCTATATATGGTGCTGGACTATTATTCTTGTTTGTTACTATTTATTCATTCATAAATCACAATCTCAGAAATTAGGCCATCCCATATAGGATTCGAACCCACAACCCTTTGATCAGAAGTCCAACGTGCTATCGATTGCGTTACAGGGACACAATGAGCGATTTTCCTTTTTATATGTGGTGTTGGACTATTATTTTTGTTTGTTACCATTTATTCATTAATTACATTTGATTAATGAACTAATATTTGAAAAAACTGTATTAACAACAAGTTTAAAAAAATGTATTTGAATTTGTGCATAAATAAAAAGTGTTTTATTAATGATTGAAAATTTGAGCAAGATATATATAGAGAGAGAGAGTGTGTGAACTAATAGTAGGAATTGAAAAAAATTCTTAGTTTTGTTTATGTGTAAATAAAATGATATTGTGGCTTTAAAAATCTAATTTCAAAACATAGATTTAAAATGAAAAACATAAGTCATCAAAATTCTGAAAATAGGTTGCAGAATTAAGACTAAAAATATATGGAAAGCTTCACCCTCCCTTTTAAAACTACAATATTAATGAACAATCTTATAAATAAAGGATAATGATAATGATTATCAAAAAATGTTTTGTTAAATTATTTTGATTGCTGCTTACTTTAAATAAAATAACATTAACAGTAGTAGAAATAGTGTATTTTAATTATAGCTATACCTTCAAAAATTGAAATAATATTCAATTCAGTTTGCATGGTTTTTTCTAAATCTTTCAACATCTCACATGCTAATACATAAAATTCTTTTTTAGCACTGCAGAATGCAACACAATACCTAAAAAGAATAAATTGCAAGAATAACTTTATATCAAATATTTTAAATGATAAATATATGCAAAATCATTGATATGGCAAGCTTTTATCAGAGTTAATGATATCATTAAACTTAGAACATAGAAATAATTTTTTCAGTGCCTTTAACATTTTTACATGCACTTAGTTCAACTTATTCATTTCAATGAAATGAATATAAGCAAATAAATAAAGCTAATATAAAAATAAGAATAAGTACAAAAGTATTTTGGAATTTTTAGCCTAAAATCCTGATTATTTATTGATAAATGTACTTGATAAAATAAGAGAAAACATTAAACTTATTCTGAATTTTAAATAAGATTATATTTTTTTCAACAGTCATAACATTTTAATTACTAACAGTGTTAGTTAAACCCTCATTAATCCATAATTTCATTCATTCAAGTCGGCTGCACTGTGCCCCGGCCAGATCGTGACTGACACAGATACACCAATAGATATTCATACAAACATACAATACCCACATATTTTGAAATAAAAAAAAAGGTCCTCTACACACAATTTTCTCACACCTATTAATTCTTAATCTTAATGTATTCTTCCTTTAAAAAAGTTAAATTTAATCCTTAATTTTCAATATCATTAAATGCAGCAAAAGGCTAAGGTAAAGCTGAACCCATGTAACTCACAACAACCCATGGCAGGAGTTTGAGTTTCCCTTCAGGAAAGAGGTCCTCCGACATCTATTCAACCTATTCAATCTAAACAGCAATTTAAAAGATTTAAAATGTGTTCACAACTTTAATTTTGGACACATTGGGAGAATAAATTATTTAAAATAAAATATCTGAAAAGTTGGAGCTGTAAAATCTGGATCTAACACTATTTAACACTGGCATTGTCAAGTTAAGCACAAGTTATACCTCAAAGATGTAACAAAAGTAACACAGGAATTAAAGGAAAGCAGTAAAATATTTAGTATTACATTTTCTTTGATGACAGTCATCAATTATGATATTAATCTATGTGGTAAAAATTTGTTATGAAAATAAAATCAAAGCATATATATATTTGTGTTTATATGCATATACATATATGTATGAAATATTCATTAAAAAATGAGAGAAGTAATCCAGTTATATAATCAGCATATAATCTGCAAAAAAAATATAGGTGACTATTGTTTTAACATATTTATTAAATTTTAATATACATTTGAGATTCCTTTTCTTAAAAAAAAATTGCAAAACAATCAACAATTGAAAATAAATTTTAGATTATCTCATACATGTTAATCTCAGATTATACAGACAATCAGGCAGAGATTAAATTACTGTTTTGTACTTCTGTTTAGGAGAGTAACAAACTGCTTGATTAGCTGGAAGAGTCCATGGAGTAGTAGTCCATATCACGACATTTAATTTAGATCCCGGATCTAAAAAAAAGAAAAAAGAGAAAATAAACACTTAATTCAAATTTTTAGATTCAATGCAAAATAAAAAGACATTTACCCCAAATAAATCAAATGATATGCATATTTTTCAAAAAAATAATTATGTAGCCGACACAGTCACAAAAATACTTTGTAAAATATATTAAAAATCTAATTTTCAAAATAATACTTTAATATTTAAAAATATTTGACAATCTTCAGATTATCTTTATCTTCAATAACTCAATAAAATCCTTTAACAATTTTTAACAAGGAAGATTGACATCTTTAATTAATGCAACACTGAAATTAGGCAACATGTTATCACTGGCTAACTTTGCAGTTTTATGCAAATAATAAAAAAAATAAGAATAATATTTTAGCTAGTTCACTCCCAAACATTAGAGCTTAGTGGATCATATAATTTCCTCTTTTTGAATTTAATATACAGTAGCTTGCATTACTTAATCTTCTAATCATCAGATGAGTAAAGTAAAGTCTTGGCTATGAAACTTATTAATTCACCTCAAAGCAGTAATCATGCACTTACCAGCAGGCAAAAGCGAAAAACATGATGAGAAATTAAAAAGTTTTAAAAAGTTTTTCAAGAACTTGACTTTTTTTATTAATCACAAAACATGAATAAGAGATCTCTCAATGCATATTTTGAGTTATTTTTTTTAAAAAATGAAAATTTTCAATTACGTGGCTTATATTTTCAATAACACTAATAATATGACTTAAAAATATAATAAACTCATTTTAAGCAATAGGTAACTTTTAAAGGGATTTTTTTTAAAATACAGACTATTGATTATATTTTAATATTTACATGTTACAAAATTATATATAAAAAAATGCACACTATATACACATATAATTTGAGCTTTATAAACACTTTTATGAGGATAAATGCTTATACTTAATGAAATAAATTCCAGTAAAATTTATTTCATTAAAAATAAACACTAAGGAAAAAATATTTCTATTGTATTAAAACATATTTGATAAGTAGATGGTAAAGTTTTGCTGATTAGAATATTAATATTCATAAGAAAAATATATATTAATACAAATTAGTCTGAAATGTGCATAGTAACCATAATGAATTGATTAAGACATGAATAAACTTTACAAATGGTAATGTGAGAAATTAATAGATATGATATTGTCACGAATTTTGTGTAATGAATGCTTAAAATAGTGTAAATAATTTATATCTGGATGCGTAATATGTTAATATTACTTTATGTTGTATTTATTTTATGTTAAATTTGTAATATTCGTAAGCAGTGTTGTTCCTTATATTATAATGAAAATTCAATGGAAACTTGGCTAAATGTTGGCGATAAAGCCAAGTTGGCATCATTTTTGGCAACCATGCTGGCGACTTGGTCACTATATAGATGATTCTGGAAATTAATAGAGAAATTTGTTAATATCACAATCTATGAAGTAAACAGCCAACAAACAGGGAGTCGCTCGCCAAAACTGAGATAGTAAGGTTTTGACCATTGAAAAGTTGACTAGCGATTAGTTATTACTTCAGCTGTTGAATAGGACAAGCAAATGCTTGTGAATAATCTTTGAAAACTTGTATTTTAGGCGCTGATAGTTTGAGTGCTGTGGAAAGTGTGAAAACCTACTGGAATTTATTAAGCAAAATTTAGTGCTGTATCCTGTATTTCAAAGATTGCTTTTCTGCAATAAATTTTCATCGTTTCTGAAGAACTGCCTTGCTCTTTAAGACTGATATCATAAAACCCTCGAATACCGATCTATGTAACAATATCTAGAAATTAAATTTTGAATAAACTTTTCAAAATCAGTAAAATATAAGAACAAGGCATATTCAAAAATGTGCACACGCACAAACACTTTTCGGAATGTAAAATATTTGCAGTCTTACCCAAAGTAGCTTTTATGACATCAGGACATTTAATCACAGAGAATTTGACAAATACAGATGGGCTAAAAGAGAATAAAAATTCGTATAAAATATTTAAAATCAAATAAATTTTTTACTTATGAAGTCATTGTTAATGAATATGCTTCCTTATTAACATTAAATGGTGTATGTCAATGTTATTATGCGCCATAACATTAAACATTTATTCATTTTTTATACTACATACACATTATTACAATGTTTACATAAATATAAACAGCCCTTTTAATAAATATAAATACTAACCTCACATGATTAGAGTTATATTCCAGCTCTGCTTCAGCTAATGACGTCCTAAAAATATGTAATTTTCCATATACATAAATTTACTTAGAACATGAAAAGCAGAAATTATATCAATATTAACAGAAAATCAACAAAAAAATATTTATTTACCTTAAAATAGTAATTTAAGAAAATTTTATTTGACTCTAACTTTATGAATAAATATTCTTTTGTATATTTATTCAAAAATGCATCCCAATCTAAAAAATGTAAAATAATTCCTTTCATAAAAATTTTTAAATTATGTTCAAATTTGTTATTACAATTGAATGACTGATTCAAAAACTTGCTTAAAAATACTGTTATTCTCCCCCCCAAAAAAAATTAAAACTTTCATAAAAACTGCTCTTACACCCTTACTCCCAATGTAGAAAAGATTTATCAGTAAAAAATTTAACATTCTTTTAATTGACATAGTAAATTTTTACATAGTTCTTAAAATATTTTGACAAACTTAACAAATTATAGTATATAACATATTACAGTACATTTTGTGAAATAGCAACAATATCATAAAGATGCCTCACACAATACAAATGTTAACCTTAAAAATAATAAAATAAAACAATTTATTATTAGTTGTAAAAATGTTTCACAAGAAAAATAAATCATAATTCCTTTCCCATTTTAAGTAATACTAATACTTCACTTTTACATGATCATTACTTGTAATGTTTTTTTGTAAAAAAAAAAAATTCAGAAAAAATTATATACAAAAACTTTAAAAAATGAAACATTCTCTCATCTAGAATCTAATTTGAGCAAAGATTGATTTTAATTGAGCAAAGAACTTCAGATTTAAAAATGTCAACACACTTGAGAAAGAGAAGAAATGCAACATAAAAAAAATGCATACAAATATAACATTAAAATTAAAAATTATGAAATAAAAAACAAACAAGAGTATGATACATATACATTAAAACTGCAATGCAAAGCTTTTAATAACTTTCTAAAAAATTAATTAAACCTAACCTGTTGACAGGAGACCAAAATACAGGCTTATGATCTCGTAAAATTATTCCCTGAAAGAAATATAAAGAATATTCCTTATATCAACAAATTAAAAAAACAATAATAAATAAAGCCTTTCAGAAAACTAGTAACAATGGTAGCTAGCATCACAATTATGATCAGTATGTCACTGGGAACTTATTTTTTGCTGTAATTTTATTTACAATTTGAGACAAAAATACAATTTTAATAGCTAATAACTCAATGGTGCAACAACCCATGAGGGCCAAGGCCTACTGTACTCATATCAGTATATGTGACCTTGGGTCCAAAGGTGCATGAGCAGATGTTCCGATCAGATGGTCAGTCTGATGCAGAACCACCAGTGTTAAGTTCCCAAGCAAGTTTGGTACTCTTTTATACAGGAATGAAAGGCTGAGTCACGATCTTGCCCAGCCCAAGGTTTGAACCTCGGACCTGTGGTGTAGAAGCGTGCACTACCACTGGGCTTCATTAAAAGCTAAAATTTGCTCTAATTAAAAGCTCTTTTAAAAAATATACATTATTCTCCCTGACAAAAATATTCATTTGTAAAAATGCATATACATTTTTTTCAGTCATACATAAGAGAATTTGTTTATCTAATTAAGAGGTCAATATTTTTCTTTCACAGTATTACAAAAAAAATATTACTAATAACAGTTATAATTATTTATTTTTTCAAAACAACTGTTGTGATGCTATTTCTTTGCTCAGTATAAAGATATTTCTATTGAAGGAAATATACTAAAATAAAAATCAGTCATTTTAATTGAAGTTATTTATGCTTCTTTTCATTACAGAAAATGAAAAAAAAAATTTTGTACTACTTTCACAGGCATAAAGCTTTTTCACATTTTTGTTTCAATCATTATTTTGCTTCACTTAAGAATTAGCCTATTTAACATTAAAAAAAATGTTAATCTTATTTTTTTAATTCAAACAGAATTACAACTTAAAATACCTTGTAATTATCAGCAATAATAAAATTTATACAGTATATATTGTTTTAAAAAAATTAGACTTGATTTAATTTATACATGATGGAGAAAAAGTCATTCAATGAAAGAATAATTAAATAAATTTTTACTTTTTCATACAGATCTTGAAATGTGTTTAACTGTTTAATTACATACATTGGATCACAAGTAAAATAACTATTTGGCCAATCAGCTAAAATACCCCATTCCATAAAAGATGACTTCTGCTTCTCCTTTACTTTTTGGGAAAATGAAAAAGCTGAAAGAAAGGATGTAAACTGTAACAATAAATTAAAATTTATTGATATGAAAATTTCTACATCATAAATAATTAAATAAGTCAATTGAAATGTAATAATACGTTATAATTATTCAAAGATCAGATATCTTTTTAGTTAGTCCCACCAGTGACAAGTTCAATGAAGTTTCATCTTTTATCAGAGCCCATATTTAATTAAAATTATGTAAAAAGTTTATTCTCTCGACATGTATATTAGATTTATTATACCTAATGTCCAAATATTTTGTTAATGATGTTTAGATCCTTGCATTAAAAACTGTAACCACGATGATTGAAATATTTTATATTTTCTGTTATATTCTTTCCACAAATTTCTTTTTCAAAAAAAAATAAATTTGCTTTTTTGAGAAACAATATCCTTTATTGAAACCTGAGTACTTAAATTTTTCTCTCCCACATCCTCCCTTCTCACACTTAGAATGAATACTAATTTCATATCCTTATAATGCTTTATAGAAAAAGCAATAAAAATATAAGAATTAACAATTTTAATACATCAAAATGTTAAAATTATTATTATATCAGCAATTAAGTTTAATTTAAAATAAAGGTAGAAATTAAAATTTTGATTTAATCAATGAAAGATAGTTTACAAAATTAATAAAAGATATTTCTCCAATATTTATGAATATAGAGATTGAATTCATTAACAGCAATTTTAAATTTGAATTCATATTTTTCAAAAATAAATTAAATTTTTCTAAATAAATTTTAAAAATCTAAGTAGGAAAATCATATAGAGTCATAAAAACAGCAGCTTTTCATATAAGAGGAAAAGGTAGATATCACCAATTTTACCTTTTTTACGAATGTCAATTTGAGAGGTATCTGATGGAGATTTGTAATTTTCCTTTAATACTTTAAGTTCAATGGGTAAGCCATGACAGTCCCAACCAGGTGTAAAGTGTATTCTTCTGCCCTTAATGAGCTCAGATCTCACTGTTATGTCTTTCAAAATCTATTCAAATCATGAAGGTTATAATAATTACACAACTAATTGCATACACATAGCATAACAATAAGGAATATGTATTTCAAAAAAAAAATTATCTTTCACAATACATATATTTTATTACACTCATAAAAATTAACAAAGAAAAAAAACACAATAATTATTCAGGTTCTTTTATTTTCTGCTTAGGACATTCAATTTCAATTATTCAGGTAAGTTTGAAATGGATATATATAAAGATGATTTTTTAGCAATTCAATTTTTTCAACATTACCTCTCTAAAACATATTTTTATCTATATTAAATTAAAGTTATAAATTTTAAGCAATTAAATTTTAGTATATTTAAGAATAATGCTAAAATGTAACTTAAAAAATTATTTAAATAATAATGGTTTAGTTGATAAAATTATTCACCAAAAATACTGATAAATCTCATTGCTTAATACACTCAGATTTTGTTCAAAATAATCTAGTATGGTTCAACACAATATTAGACATTTTCCACATTCTTTAATAATATTTAATATTTATACAGAAATTAAAGGAAAAATATATTTTTTTATTAAAACAGGATAAAAACTTCCAACATTAGATATAGTTTTATCAATGTTCATATATCAAAATATACCTCAATCTAAAACTTATAAGAGGCAAAGCAATAAATGTTTGGAAGGGATTTTTTTATTTTAAAATATATCACACACAAATAAACACTTACTCATACAAAAAGACATATGTTTCAATGGTAAATTGAAAAATATATTATAAAATCCATAAGAAAAGTTAAAGGCTTGCAGTGTGATTAAGTTTCTTTTCATTTGAAAGGTTACAATGTCCAGCAAATCTACAATAAAAAGATGCCTGTTTATAGAAATAACAGCCATCATTTTATTCTATTGTGAGGAATTTTCAAACTGGTTACATGTCTTTCACAGGTAAAAAAAAGAGAAGAAAACCATCCCTCCTTGTATGGTGCTGCCACAGTGAAGAATTTTTCTACTAAAGAGCAATATCCAGATGATCATGAATATGAGATTGATCTTAATTATAGCCTTGCCTAGGGCCATTTTTACGCTTAGGCATGATTGGCATGTGACTAGGGCGCCAAAGATTAGGGGGCACAAAAAATTGGAGGGTAAATAAAGGAAAAAATTTAAATTACAGCAAGCATTCCACCACCTAGTGAGTCACGAGAGAAGTATTCCTGTCCTCAAGAGAGTAAAGATTGAAATGAGATCTAACACGAAAATGAAAAGCTTAACAATTTGATGTTGCTGTGCCTTCAAAATGATATTACAGTGGGAATGGATTACAATTATGTTATTAATGATTTTGCAATAATCAAACCTCGAAGGAAACCTTTGTTGTACAAATACAATGACGGTGGACCCAACAAAAAGTAAGGATGTCTAAAAGTGAAAAGTAATGAAAAAGATAATTAATAAGTTAAAAACAGTTCCTACAATAACATATACTGTAATTGCAAATGATTTCATTAATTTTCACTAATTTGCAAAAGGGAGGGAGAGTAGTTTGTGATGCTGTAAGGAAAGAAAAAAGCAACAGTAGCCAAACCATGCCACTATCCTTACCTTGCAGCTGCCAGTTCAGGATACAGTGGGTTTATAATTGGTGGATAATGGAAAGACTCTCCAAAGAGCAAAAACAAAGAAAGGGAAAATTCTTTCTGAGCCAAAACTGGGAAGATTAGTACTGAAGGAGGGGGCACTCTGGAAATAGTGGGGGGAGGTGGCACAGCAGTTTGAAGTGCCTAGGGTGCTGAGGAGGTTAAAAACGCCCCTGGCCTTGCATGGAAAATTATTCACAAAGATTTACTAATGAAAGATGTCAATTGGGTTCCATGACTACTAACTCCTTTTCTGAAGAAAACAAAATGTGACCTGTCAAGGGAGATGAATTTCTTTGCCAGCAAGATGAAAAGTATTTTTTTGGTTACCCAGTAACTAGGGATGAATCTTGTACATATTAATATGATTCATAGAACAAAGAGATGAGTAAAAAGTATAAATATGGTGTCTCATCTACCCAAGAAAAGACTACCATGCAGAAGTCTACAGGGAAGATCATGGTGTCCATTTTTGGGGTACTGTCATGATTTTAATACAGATGAAGATTCAGACTGTCTTAGAGAATACTACTGCACACCGCAGAATTAAGTGTACGATACTCTGATCAAGAATTGGTACAGTATGAACATCAACAACATCCATTTTCTTGCCAATAATACATTTGCTAACTTATTTCTAGCTGCAGTTGAGTAATGAAAGTCATGTGACTTCGAAATTTTGCTATTTTCTTTCTATTCTCCGAACCTCACTCTAAGTGATTTTTTTTAATTCCCAGAATTCAATAAAGCATTGAGAAATTACATATTAGACAACAAAAATGATGTCATTCAAGAAGTGGAACAATGATTCTCAATTCAATGAGCTGAGTACTACCAAAATGGCTTTTGACAGGTCAAGAAATACTGGGAGAAATATATAATTGTATTGTGACAGTGCAAATAACACATAAGAATTAAGCTTTCATTTTGATTATTTTTAGTAATAATTAAAACTTTACAATATCCACTCATACATATACATACATACTGTACTTTCTTTTAGATAAATACAAGCATACAAAATATCATCAAGGGGGCTATAAGTGCTTTTATCATCAGAACTACCAAAAAAAAAACTTACTAAAACAGTCCATTAAATTATATGAGCACAGCTGCTTCTTAAATATTGAATAAAACTTTCATGCAAAATACCAATTTTGAAATATGTTTTCACTAATGTGTTAAATTTATAATATTTTCTAAATTTTATAAACAAGAAGCTTTTGAAGTTTTTCTGAATAAGCAATATTGATAAGATTTGAAAATTTATTCAAATCAAAGAAAATAAATTTAAAAATTTGTTTCTTAAATAAAAACTAAAATATGCTCTTTCAGATAAATCTATTACTTTATTCTCAGACTAACTAAACTAAATTAGTAGCACAACATTCCATGCGAGCCAAGGCTTAGTGTGCCCATCTCAGTATTCGTGACCTTGGGCACTGAGGTGCATGAGCAAATATTCCTGTCAGGTGGTCAGTCTAACATAAAATCACAGTTTTTATTTCCCAAGCATGCTTGGTACTTATTTTTCGACCCATTGAAGGGATGAAAGGCTGAATCGACTTTTCCCAGCTCGAGATTTGAACCTCAGATCCCTGGTGTGGTAGCATTATACACTACCACTCGTCTACCGGAATTCTTATTCTCATATAAAATGGTTAAAATAGCAACAATTTGGAAAATTCAACTTAAAATATTCTTGATATTTCATCATTTATACTTTAGGTTAAAGCAAGCATATAAATTCTTTTAGTTTTTTATGTATACCGTAAAATCCGGTGTATAACGCGCACCTATACTTTCAAGCTGTATTTTTTAATTTTTAGGTATATTCGCTGTATAACACGCAGCCCCTTTTTACGAAAAAACTTAAAATGTACATGTGCAATTTTCTCATGTTTTGAAGACATTATTTATTGGATGAAAAAAAACTCTCTTTTGAAAAAAAAAGTATACTTCTAGAATTATACAATCCTTAAGCGCAAGAAGGGAAGGGGGTTGGATTTTTCCCATGCTTTTCTATAAACATTGATTCCTTTTTCCTCTTTTGTGTGATGTACGAGATGGATGATTAATTTTTAAATAAATTAGAACACGCCTGAGACTTATTACGCTCGCTCTCTGTAGTATATTCGATACTATGAAAACTATGAAATACTGAATATGCTTCAAACAGCGAGCAGTAAAAATGGGTCCTGGTAAACAAAGCAAACACAGTGCCGTTTTCAAGATCAAAGTGATTCAATTTGCAAAAGAAAATGAAAATCGTGCTGCTGCAAGGATGTTTGATATTGGTGAAAGCTCCATAAGGGAGTGGGAAAAAAATGAAATGACAATAATTAACATGCCAAAGAAGAAATGTGCTTTACGTAAAGGAGTAATGAAATGGCCTATTCTAGAAGAAAGTGTTATGAACTGGGTCCTAGAAAATTGCCAGAATGGATTAATTGTAACAAGAAACAGTGTACGTTTATTCACCTTAAAATGGTCAAAATAGAATGCAAATGAAAGTAAAAATTTTAAGGCAACATTCAGTTGGTGTAGCCGATTTATGGCACGCAATAATTTAGTTCTGCGAGAAAAAACAAAAAGTTTCACAAATGACGTGGACAGCAAATTGATAAGTTTCTAGGAAGTATGCCATTGGGTTACAAAAGCAAAAGAAATATTTACTGTCACATATTGGAAACATGAATGAAACTCCAGTAACGATTGACATGATAGGAAATAAAACTATAGATATGAAAGGAACAAAAACGATTCACATAAAAACAACAGGACACGAGAGATCTCATTTTACATTAGTGCTCTCCTGCTTAGTGGATGGCACAAAATTAAAACCCATGGTTATTTTTAAAAGAAAAACAGTGCTAAAATCCAATTTCCAAAAGGTGTTTTCATTCATGTACATGAAAAAGGGTGGATGGATGAAAATGGTGTGAAATTGTGGATAAAAAATATTTGGCAAAGGCATCCAGGGGCCTTACAGAATCCACAAAGTCCATTAGTTTGGGATATATGTTCAAATCCCATCTAATAGATAATAGGAAAAAATTGCTAACTAAGTGCAACACAAATATAGCAGTTATTCCTGGCGGATTAACGTCATTAGTTCAGCCATTAGATGTGTTCACCAATAAACCTTTCAAACAAAATTTAAAACGACAGTGGATATGACAGAGGATATATGGATGCTAGGAGAAAAACCATTCATGAAAGGAGGCAAAACGCATCATGCCAGTCTGGAAATAGTGTGCGAGTGGATAAATAAAAGCATGGAATGAAATTAAACCTGACTTAATTCGAAAATCATTTAAAAAATGTAGTATACCTAACAGTCTAGATGGAACAGAACATGATTATTTATTTATGGAGGAGAGTAACAGTGATGGTGAAAATGATACAGATTTCGATGATAGGCCTGATGATATAGCGGAAGACAAATATGGCGACCTTTTCATGTTATCCAACAATGAAAGTTCATAAGGTATGTTATTTCTTTAAAATAAATGGTATTTCAATAATATATATAAATTTTTTGAATACTCATTTTTTTAAAGCTCTCATTTTTATACCCGGCGTCTAACGCACACCCCTAAATTTCAATCTTATATTTTTTGTGTTAATAGTGTGCGTTATACGCAGTATCTTACGGTAATTAATGATTATAAGACTTTCTTTTAAAAAACTAATCTTTTCTAGATTTAAGCTATAAATTGAATATTTCGGTACTTACGTATTATCGCAGCCTGCTGGGGACATTATATGAAATGAAGCACATGATTGCCAATTCAGTGCATACAACACATGCAAAATTGTGGTTACCAACTTTGGGTAAAATCCTAGGAGAGCCCACACCATTGGCGACAAACCGAAAAGAGCGCCAAGCCAGAACAAGATGGCGCCAAGCAAAACCGACAATGGCGGCAAGGGAATATAGTGGGATAAGGTGGATGCGTAATGAAAATATATGTAAACAATACAGAAATTAAACATTTAAGATAAAAAATATAAAAACAGCACTTATTTCTTACTGCTGATTTTTTCGAGTGGAGGGAACAACGTAACAACAGATTTTTAAAAAGCCTTAAAGGTCTCATCACTAAGCGAATGATCGTGCGAGCGCCGCCATATTTATTCTGCGAGGTAATGGTCGAACATACATTCGGTGTGGCTAGTATGATTTCGAAGAAAGCGTTTTATTGCCGATCATTACATTTAGGACATTCATAACTCAAAGCAATCAATCCTTCCTTCCTACACCATTCAATCAATTCTTTCTTACCTTTTGCATTCAACAAAGTAAAAAATTCTAAAGTATATTCCCTCACACACGCAGCCAGCCCGGAGCCCAACGACAAAATGAAATTCGAAATGCGTGCCCATAAAATACGAAAATGCTAGAAATAGTTAGGGTTGTCATATATAGCGTTTAAAAGTAGGGTTACCAAGATGGCGCAATTATCGCCAACCAAAGTAATTCGCGCCAAGGGTGTGGGCTCTCCTAGGAGTGAACCCCAACTTTGGTAAGTTATCTTGAAAGTTGGTTATTGTTGTGGTAATACGCAAGTACCAATATTTCTTCAGAACTTAAACATTCAAATTCTAAGTTCTTCAGTACTTCAAATATTAAATAATATTTGTATACATGTACAACATCAAAATTTTTCACACTAATATAACAATGTACTTTAAACCCACTTTATTAACTGCATGCCCAATATGGACATCTCCATTTGCATAAGGAGGTCCATCGTGCAAAATGAATTCTTTATTTCCAAGCTTCTCTCGTTGCTTACTGTATAGTTTTTCAAATTTAGCATCCTAAAATAATTTTGTTAAAAAGATTAATTCACAAAAGAATAAAAAGATATTTAATTCAAATTGAGACATTTTTACAAAACTACAAATACACTGTAACAAATTATATTAACATGCAGAACATATAAAACATATTTGATATATTGATGCCTTTAAGGCTGTTTTTGCCAAATGTACAAGAGCTAGAACTAAACATGAAGCACATTTTTGAACAGAAAAATACCTCTATAATCATGAAAATTTGCTTAATTGTAACTCATACATTTGTTTATAATATAGTATTTTTAAAATTTTAAAGTATTCCATAAATAATTAATTTTTCTATTTAGCATGTAAAGCGATAGCTCATTTAGCATTATGGTATACAAGAAAAAGTGTGAAACACATTTTAGAAAATAAAGAATGGATCAACTTGGATAAAAATTAGTAATATGATAAAATAAGTAATACAGTAATACAAATAAGTGTACAGGATAGTAAAGCCAGAATATAATATTAATGTTGGAGTACTTTTATATCTGAAAACATAATCCAAATTCGGGTTCTACTCTTTAATATTAGCCGAAGACAGCCTTAATCGGTTTATGTACATCTTCGAATCACAAATTTGTTCCCTTTTTATTGTTATAATTAAGCGCATTCGAATCAATTTCGTTTTATTAAATATTACCATACTCTCCTCGTTACATTTAATAATATAGTAGTTCTACGAAGCACAAAATAAAATTTCAAACAAAAATAACTTAAACAAAAGTCCTCGATGGAAAAATCGACGTACAATTTCAATTGAACGATCTTTTTGGCGACGCTTTTCAGAACTAATTTTGTGAGGAAATGTTGTTCGAGGAAGAAGTAATGTGTTTTTAAAAGAAGATGAAGACTTCTGGCAGAAAATAAATTTATTATTATTCAGAAAATTCTTCCTGAATAAAATTTGTTTTGAGAAATGCATTATTATAACCTAACATGAAATTTAAAGCACGCCCGTTTTCGATTGCCGCATTTGTTTATTTACAAGTATGGACCGCGGTTATGATTACTACAACGGCTCCTATGTCTATTTTCTAAAGTTCTTCTGGGAAAATTAATCAAGTTAGATTTTAGTTTTAATAATGGAATTTATTACTTTTTGGTCAAATAATACTTAAATATTATCAAGAAGAATATCACGCAACAACTTTAAATATATTCAGTACTTTTTCTTTCATCAGATTCATTTCATAAATCGTCTAACTGTAACTTTGACTGTGAATTTTTAAGCCACTTGTTTTTGAATTGCACTTCTGCGTGGTTCTCTAGAAAACAATATATCAGTTTTTATTTTGTTTTTGGTCTATGCATAGAAGGAAAATGGCGTTACACATAATAGCTGCAGCTTGTGAAAATATGGGAATTGGACAAAAAGGGCAGTTGCCATGGCGATTAAAGTAATAAGTCTAATAATTTTTTCAGTACTATAAAATTGTATAAACATTACCTTATTTAAGTTTCCAGAATTCACTTTTATACTAAAGCTTTCTCTCGAACCAATATTAATTATTTAGGGATTAATTTGATGTACTGGTACGGATTTTTACGCTATAACATAAAGGGTTATATCCTATTTAAAGTAATAATTAATATTGTTATTTATTGAGTTAGTTTTATGACAACGAAATCATTTTTAAGGAAAAGCAATCGAATATATTCTATATTATTTACTTCGCGTTATCTGTATAATGACAAAATATTTCTATTTGTATATATTATGCTCAACTCTCATTAAAATACATTTTAAATACTTTTTTGGTTAAAATGAAACGTAGGATGTCGTTTGATGATTTTTTATAAGTCTAAAATGGACTGCCGAACTATCTATATTATTAAATTAGTAGTATATCAAAACCAAGCACATTATTGCAAAAAAAAAAATTTATTACCAATAAATAAAAATTATTCCATACCTTTAAGAACCAAACTGGTTCAAGTGTAGTATAAGGGGGGGCACTTAGGATTTGGCGATTTTTATCTAAATGTCATGGTGAGATATCGAATTCATTCTAAATTAAATAATACCGAAAAAAGTACCTTGGCGACCATTTTTAGTTATCAAAATAAAGGACTGCGCCAATGCCCCCCATACTACACTTGGTTCTCGTTGTCTAAGGTGACCACAAGACGTCCCGCTTTTGGCGGGTCAGTTCCGATTTTTTAACAATTTGTCCCTTTGCATTTAAAAATATGTCACAATTTTTGGAAAGAATACACAATAAGCTAGGGAATGGCGGAAAAATGTGATGGGAATATATGGTTTTCGGTGTCCATTTCTCCAGAATATCGTCATTGTCAAACCAATATCTGCTATATGCAAAAAGTATAGCTTTGAGATATTTTAATTCTCTGGCTGATGCACATAGCAAACTTTTATTAGGAACCACAGTTCTTAGAGTCACATAGCAGTTTTTTATACTAAAATTTGGTTGGTGTACTAGTCACCAATAGTCAAAATCTCCAAAAAGTGAACATGGCAACGATGAATGAGTTTTATATTGTATTTGTTCCTTTTATAGTATTAACTGCATAGATTATGTTGAAGTGTGGATGGTACATAACAATAATATTGAATATTTTCATTGGGATACCTTAAAACAAGAACTTAATTAGAATAATATACAAAAATCATTCAGTTATATTATTCAAAATTTTCCATATAGTAATATTTCCAAAAATGATTTTTTAATGAGGTTTTATTATTTAAAAATATGTTAATAAGAAAAACATTAAATCTTTGGCAGCAGCAAAAATCACAATGGAGAACAAATTGTTAGAAATATTACATCATTTTGGAATACATGCTGTCCTTACCAGGAACTAATGCAGCGATTGAACACAATTTTTCTATACTTAATAAAATAATGACATCAGAAAAAGGACAATTAAGTCTTGAGACTTTGAAAGCCATTTTATATATGAAATATAATTTAACAAATAAAAATTTGAAAATTTCATGACTTTTTAAACAACTTCAGCAATCTACTAAAAAAAATTTACTCATATGGGAATATACCAAAGAATTAAATAATACTATTGTATAGCATTATTTTATTCTTTATATAGTAACTATACATAATGGGCTCAATTCATGTGATGTCATAGTCACATGATAGTAAAAGCCACGTGATTCTAGCCAATCAATTTAAAAACTCATGCGATGTCATAGTCACACAATAAAAACTCTATTGTTTGCAGCTAATCAGTTCATGCACTCTGGTGTTGCCAAGTTTTGCTCTTTGCAGAAACTTCCCCTTAAAAAGTACATATTTATACAAAATGAATTTTATTTAAAAGTATAAACATAAAATATGATTTTTTTTCATTAAAAAAATTTTTTTTTCTAACATTTAAACATCTTTACCCAAATTTGAAATTTTACCTGAGTTTTACAAATAGAACAACAAGTACAATCAGTTTAATTTTTGTTTTGAATTCAATGGAAAACACGTGTTTGTTTTTATCATGTGACTTCATGAATTGAGCCCATTTTTTTAATGGGTGTCCCATTTTATCTTTTTTAAAATCTGGTCATCTTAGATTTGTAGTTACTTTGATCGGTTATAGGGACCATGGATGTCAACAACTTTTCTGTGTTGTCATCAACATGAGAATTATGCAATATCTGAGATAATAAATTCACTTCAAACACAATTATAAAAAAGTTAACTGATGGTACTTTTTCAGTTTTACCTTTTTTTAATATTAACAGTATGTACAAACCAGAATAATTTAACATATTTTCTTGCTTTTTTGTTTCATGAATCCAATTACTAATAAGTTATATTTAAATAATCACTATTTGAAAATAGCACCTCCTTTTATAATACAGACTACTGTTATATGCCAGACTATATAAAAACAGAATCACATTTTTATAACTTCAGCAAATGGTATAAACCAGAATTTTGCATGTTGCCACATTTAATTTCTTGAGCCCCTGCGACTGATACTAAATTCTAATTCTTCTGAAGGGATACAATCTTTTTTTAGAAGACCTGAGAAAGATGTAAAATTGTTTATTCATAATATAGTTTTTGTGCATTCTTTGTCGTATGATCAGTGAAAAGTTAAAACAGAAGCACAATTCTCGTATGAAGATATTTTGTTTTCATGTTGTAATCAAAGAAAACATCTTTTATGTGACATTTCACTCCAAGATTTAAATGTCAACTGATCTTTCTAACCTATATATTCACTATCCTTAAAATCTACCTCTTACTTTGCATTTTTTAAACCAACTATTCTTTCTTGCAGAACTAATGTAATGTTCATTCAATTCTCACAGTATTCCTAAATAAATTAACCAGTGCCTTTTCAATCAAAAAAGTTCTTTTATTTTAAAGATTTCTCCAAAACATTGCCAAATTTCTGGGTGACTTTTTTGTTGCCTAGAAAAAGAAGAAAAAAAAGGTTTTAATTAATATCTTACCAGTTAAAAATCCAAGAATTAAAAAAAGAATCTCAGATTCAGAAACTATGCTATCTGTTTTCTAGAAAGTCTTTGCACTGACTCAACACTTTGATTTTAAAGAGTAATCTGATTCGAAAGCCTGCCATTTATGTCTGTATTGTGTTTGTAAGTTACTACAGTACATGCATATTAGCATCATTGCAGCAAAATTTGCATCACACAAATTGTGCCATAATGGCAAAGCAACAAAAAGAATCTTAGGTGTTTTATTTGAGAAAGAACCAATCAGACAGATTTTAGTTGATTTGAAAGTGGTAGGATTCGCAAATTTGGCTGTAATGACACTAATACTTAAGCACCATTACTACTTATTAAAAGCACATTTTAATTTCAAAGCATTTCTAAATTTAAACTTACATATATATATATATATATATATTAAGTTGTTTATTACTGTAGTCAACCAACAGTTTTTCATTCTTGAATCTTTGCAAGATAATTGAATGAAATATTTTGGTCACACTGGTGCCAATTTTGTGTATAATTATTGAACACTAAACTTTAAGTTCGATGAAGAAATACATATTAGATGTTATTTAAGAATTTACTTTTTTATTTTTAGGAAAGAAATGGCTTTTTTTAAAGAAAAGACATCAACAACTCAATGTGAAGGTAAATGAAGTTTTAATTTATCAAATTTATGGTATTTGTTATAAAAAAATTTATGTTATCCATGTTCATATTTGTCTTGACTGGTATAAAGTATGAGGGCTTTTTGATATATATATGTACATGAAGCCCAGTTGCTGAGTGGTTAGTGTACCGTGCTTTCACACCACAGATTAGAGTTTCAAACCCCGGGCTGGGCAAGGTTGACTCAGCCTTTCATCCCTTCAGTGGGTCGATAAATGAGTACCAAGCTTACTTGGGAACTTAACTCTGGGGTTTTCGCTTCACGCTGACCACTTGACCGGAACACCTGCTCTAGCACCTCAGGCCCAAGCTCGCGTATGCTGAGTTGGGCACAGTAGGCCTTGGCCCTCATGGGCTGTTGCACCACTGAGTTAAGTTATATACATATATGTTGCCATCTCTGAAATAAATAGTTTAAATTTAACTACACATGTCAAGTCAAAAATATATTCTATCTATGTAAGGTACAAATTTTAACATTTTTAAAATGGAATTGTTAAATTCTGGCAAATTAAAATGTTAAAAATTATACTATTTCTTAAAAGTTTCCTTAATGATATTTCTCTCCAAGACATCTATCTCAAAAGAAATAGTGATGGTTGTCTTTTAGAGTTAAATGTTTAAAGTTTTTAGGTTTTAAGATTTCATTAAAATTAATTTTCAATATTTTAGTGCTAAAATCATGTTTACAGTGTTTTTATTTCTTGGTTCCCTTTTCCCTGTTTGCAAATGAAATCTCCATATTTATTTTCTTTAACAATTTCTTTAATCAGAGAGCAAGTTTTTAAAACTGGTGTTGGTTTTAAACCTCATGGATTTTTTATGTTGTTTTTGAAGTTGTACGAGACCGATTGGTGACTGAACTCGTAATTTTAAACCATGTTCAAATGACAAAAACCACAGCAGAGCTGCTTTCTTATGCTTTAAAGTGGTTTTTTTTCCCTTCTGTCCAAAAGGGGAAAAGGGAATCTTTTTCTAGTTGAGTGAAACATTCATCTATCAGAACTTTAGCTCTAATTAGTTCAACCTTGCAAACTAATTTGGTCATTCTTTGCTTCCTTAGGACAAACTAATATGCTTTGACTGTTAATTTTTCCTTATTAAATTTTAACTTAAATTTTTATTTTTATGTAACTGATAAATATTCTGTTAAATTTCATTACTGTTTGGATTAGATAAAGATATAGAAATGCTGTGTAATAGAAACACATTTACCTCTCAAACAAATTTGATTTTTTGTAATTTGAAGGAGAATAAAATAAATTTATAACATAAAATGAATAGTATATGTACTAAAATTAGATGATCGCGGGCGCCGAAGGTGCCTATTCCCAGAAGGATGGAGGAAAAAGATGACCATGATGAGAAATTTAAACAAATAACAAAAACTCCCACAAAAACGGGGAGGGATGACGTACCCTAAAGCACGAGCGCTCTAACGAAGCAGAGCGCCGGCGGGGGGGAGGCGAAGAACGCAGGAAGGAAGACGGGACGGCCGAAGGCTGCGAATCAAGTCGGCAAAAAAATTCACCTCAGAACCCAGAGTGAAAGATGCAATGCAGTGCAGCTAAATCATGTTGTTAAGAATGTGAAAAGAGTGTTTTTTGTTGTGTTATGGGGGGTGGAGCGGGTTTCTCCACTTCGTTGAAGAGTATGCATATTTAATTTTAGGATGAGGATACATAAACAGTGTTTGTGCTTTGATAATTGGATTGTCATGAGATTCAATAGATTTAAAGACATTTCTAGAGAGTTTAGTGATGTAATTAGAAATCGGCTCCATATGTAGATCGTTGTGTATCACGTCATTTCGGACGTACCAAGGTGCGTTCGTCATGACGCGGAGTATTTTGTTTTGGATTACTTGAATCTTTTCCATGTGGCTGGCGGCTGCAGCTCCCCATACGGGCGAACCATAAGTTATAACTGGGCGCAGAATCTGCTTGTATAAAATAACTTTATTTTCCAGGGATAGAGGAGACCTCCTCCCAATGAGGGAGATGGCTAAATGAATTCTACCCCAGAATTTCTCTGCTAGATAATCAATGTGCTTTTTGAACGTTAAGCGGCTATCTATGTGTAGACCCAGATATTTCACCACCGAAACCCACTGGATGTTGTCATCAAAAAGTGTGAGCTGGAAAGGAGGGTCGATGACCCCCAATAGTATATGTGTTTTGTGCCACATCTATATATATTATAATGGCAGCTATTGTTGCAAAGGTTTCTTTTCACAATAAAAGTTAGTTTTAAGTTGAATAATCTTTTTTAATATTATAAATTATTTAAACAAATATTACAGTTTTTGTTCAATTATGTATTTCTCTTTCAAGATATAGTGTTCTTATGCTAGTAAATTTTGAGCATTTGTGTATTATTCATGATAGATTTGCTTTAGCAGAAAAACGTCTTGTAAATTCTTTCAATCTCACTACTTTATCAAATGTAGTTAGCTGCATAATTGATGAGTTCAATATAAGAAAAATTCCTAAATTTTAAATTTTCATATTGATATGGTATGTCAAAATAATAATATTAATAATAAAGTTTATTTTGTGTTCTAGAAAATGTAAATCTTTTTATTTAACTTTTCTTATAAATTGCAGTTTCCTTATAAGGTAAAAAAATGGATACACTTCTTTATTTTCACTATCAAATATTTTAGTTTCTTTTTTTTTCTTGATAATTACAACCAATTATTAAATACATAGATAATATACAGCATTTGCAATGAATGTTTCAATTGTATAAGGAACCCTTTTAGTTTAGGTCATCTTAATCTGTATTCGATAATTTTCACTTAGGTACTATAATATGAAAGTGTTAATTTTAGTTAAGTAATTTCAATACTGAGAAAAAACTTAAGCTGACATTTTTATTGCATCCAAGAATCAATGTTTCCTTTACTGTGCTCTGCTCGTTTTTCTTAACTTTTGCAGCTTTTTACACTACTAGGTTTCATTACAAATCGTTAATGTTTTCTATATCTATATATACTAGCTGGTATACCCGTTCTTCGCACAGGTGAATTGAAAAATTAAACAATACAGTTTGAAGGATAAAGACGTTTTTAATGAGTTAATTTTACTCAAAATGCATAATAAATGAAAAAAAAAACACATGTTTGTTAAATTTTAAGTCTGTAGATCTAATAACTGATAAAAATGATTTTTTTTATTTATAACGCCCCTTAAGTCTATTGTGGGTCGATTTTCGAAAACACCTTTCTAAGCTGATCTCTGCCCAGCAAAAGCAAAACATTGTTACAAATTTTGTGTAATGAACGCTTAAAGTAGTGTAAATAATTTATATTTAGAAGTGTAATACGTTATTATTACTTTCTGTTGTATTTACTTTATGTTAAAATTGTAATATTCGCAAGCAACTCCGTTCCTTATATTATAAAGAAGATAGCACAAAACTCTTCTCCATAAAATATACATATACATGCCATTTTTCATAGTGATTGGTTGAACAGTGTTGGAGTGAAGCGAGGTCATGCATACATGCAAACATCCATTTTTACTTTTTAGATAAACAAATGGCATTAAGGAATCTTAAAGTTCGGATCATTAAAATAGTTTATAGAAAATTTATATGCAGTGAAAATCGTTTAACACAAAACTGAGAGGGTATGAATTTTTTTTCGTGCTAAAAGAATTTCATAAAAAAGAATACTAAAAAAAACCCATATATTTAACAAAATTAAGTTTATTAGAGTACAGTTTATTTACATAGATACGTATATATACATTATATAACTGGTGCCCGCGACTTCGTCTGTGCAGGATTAGTCCTTCGAGTAGCTTTTATTTTCTTCTCCAAGGTTCTCTCTATCTACCTTCATACCAAAATTCATCAAAATTGGTTCTACGGTTTAGTCGTGAAGGCGTTAGACAGAGTTACTTTGAGAGACCCTTGTTCCATGTTGTGTAAAGTATGTAAACTGAAACCAAGTATTTTTGATGATCTCACTGATAGGTATTATAAATCCTATATTTTGTGTTGATAGATGTATGGCTGTATATGATGATTGATAGTAATGCAAAAGTTATAGGTAGCTATTGCAATATACTCCTATAAACTATGTTAAACGATTTTTTTCGTTCAGCATAAACATGCAGATTTTGCGATTCAGAAACCCTTGAGCAAGCCATGTAGAGCTGTCCGTGGGAAAAACACGGCAAGCCCAAGTGTATGCCTGCTACCTTTAAGGTTTGGCCTTGCGATTTGTTGATAGTCATTGAAAATGCAACTTTTAATGGAAACTGCAGGCATTTAAAATTAAATGGTAAGTTATTGGGTATGATTGGGATGCGTGGTATAAGAACATTGTCTCCCTTGGCCTCTCCAGTTAAGATTGAGGCCTTCACAATATGCCTTCCTAGTTCGGTGATTCGCAACCGAGTACCATTTCATAATCTTGGCGCGTCCAAGTTGCGCATTAACAAAACGGGTACACCTACCTTCAATTCCAACTTATATGATGGCACCCCAGATAAATCCAAAGAGTTTAGGAACTCCACTGGATAGCTCGTAGTGTCATCAGATGACATGACTGTGTCGATGGAGTTATACACTGATGTTTCGCTGGCTATTTCGCCCAAGATTTTTTTATTTATTTTTGCAACAGTTTCATTTTTTGTTGCCAGTATAGTTCTTTCACCATTTCACAACCATTTTTCGTCGAAAATATGTTGTTGCATATTCGGAAAAACATGATCAGTGAGTTCGTCTTCCGACTCCACAACGTGACAAAATTGGTGTGTGAAAAGAACCATACCTTCTTGGTCAGTGTCTAGATGGCCTTCGCCAATTTCTAGGAGTTTTTGAGCATATGCTCCTGACTCAACATCGCTGAATAACTGGACTCGCATGTTAGTGGTAAGATAAAGCTTTTCAACTTTGGTCCACAGATATGATTTCATCTGCTGCAGTGCCTCTCTCGATAACAGATAAAGTCTGTCCAAAATCCCCTGCCAATAACACTACCACACCACCCATCAATTTTGGATTGTTTTGAATGTCTTGTAGACAGCGATCAAGCGCCTCGATGGCGCGTTTGTGTGACATAGTGCACTCATCCCACACGATCAGCTTACATTTTTTCAACAGGGCGCCGCGGGCACTGTTCTTACTGATGTTGCACGTTGGGGTTTCTTCACTTGCCAGATTAAGAGGTAATTTAAAAACCGAGTGTGCTGTCCGTCCACCGCTCAGTAATGTTGCAGCGATTCCAGAGGAAGCCACAGCTAATGCAACATTACGGTCCTTACGAATTTTTGCTAAAAGCAAATTAAGTAAAAAAGTTTTGCCTGTACCGCCCGGGGCATCAAGAAAAAAAAGACCGCCCTCACCAAGCTCAACTCGTTGTAATATTTTGTTATAAATATATTTTTGCTCGGGTAGTAGACATGGCTCAGTTTCACTGACCTGAGTATCTAATATTGCGATATTGTAGCTTAGCTCTTTGATCAAATCGGTCGAGAGCTCTCCTCGACGCTGTGGTGTGGGCATACCAAAGTCGGACAACCTCTTTCCGGAAATCCTTATTATTTTATCCTCTATATGTATCAGCGCTTCATTCAAGCATAGATCATTGTTGACTTGATCCATATTTTCAAATCTGTGCAAGATATCCTCTGATAATGCAACTTTATACTTATCCCATAGTTGAAGTGGATTGGATAAACCGCAAGTGCATATCAATATTGCAAAGAGCTCTCTTATTTGCGAAGGAGAGTGACACAGTATGGCCTCTTCCATTGTGGCATCCCAGTGGTTGTCATTTTCTAACAACCCCAACTTCTCGCACACTTGACGAAAAGTTTCAAATTCTTGGCCGTCAACTGTTTTTAGATCCAAGAAGTTAGTGGGGCCCTGTATTACATTCAGCAGCATTCGCAAACAGTAACATTCGAAGTTACTAACGTGCACTGTGTAAATGCGTCCAAGAGCATCTCCTGCCTTCACACCTGGCCAGCTGTTGACATGTGTTCCTTATACACGGCGTTTCCATTCTTTCAACGATACGTTCCATGTATAGTAGTGGGGTACGTCAACATAAAGTAATGTTTTTGCAAATGCATCATTTTGGCAAAGCTGGAAAAATGCAGTTAGTGTCGTCTTAGGTGGTGTGGCCATTCTCTCTCTAAAATTGTTCTCAGTGAAGTAAATCCGCTCTCCATTGGACAGATGTACTGCAAGATGAATGACTGTTGGGTGTCTTTCATGCAGAGGCAGACCCAATATTCGCCACGCTGCTTCATTACTACTAACATATCGACCAGCTCAAAATGTTTGCACCTCATCTCTCGGATCAATATTAACATTATCTTGCTGTCGTATGTTAAAAATAGCCTGGTCGCTACCTTTGTTTATATATTTACAAATATATTTTATCGCCTTTACCGTATTGCAGAACTCTACATTTATATGGCAATTAAAAATTTGAGAGAAGAGGAGAATATGGGACAATCCAGCTATTGTCAACCAATATTTCCTGTATTCCACCTCGGATTTTTTGAGCTAACGTATGACCACCATCTTCTGGTGCTCTACGCCTTTACAAAGGATAGCCTTTGTCATTGGTTTTAGTATCTTTTAAAAGTCCCTTTGGATACTTTTTGGTACATTTTCCTTCCTTCCTTTATGCATGGTGATGACGGATTAAGTGCACCACAGGGACTGTGAATCATATTTTTGGTTACAGTATCATAGAGCTTCCGATCAGTTTCTAGCTTTGGTATCTCCGCACTTATGATTTCGTCAATTTGGTTTGGGTGTAATTTTTCCATCAACCACAGCAGTAAGTGCACATGAGGCAAACCTCTTGTTTGCCACTCGATTGAGTACATGAAGCACTTCATATCACCAAATATTTTACCTTTTGTAAGTAGAGCAACTAATTTTTGAACTTTTACTTTAAATACTCTGGCTGTTAAGTCATGTCTGTCCGCTGAATTTTGACCTGGAATGAGCTCTCTGGTGATTTCTGGCCAGGCGGGATTACATGTCATTGTAATAAACAGATCAGGCCTCCCGTAGTTATGCACGTATGTGAACGTGTTTACCACACTTATGTGGTAAGCAGAGTTGCACAGTAAATAACCTGAATATCAATAATGCACACTCATAATTCAGAATTCATGAAAAGTAACTTCGGAGCATAATGGCAAAAAGAAAAAAATATTTCCGAGCCGACAGTGCATGATTCCAGTAAAATCCGCTAATAAGATAGCGAGTATCGAAAAAGATTGAAATGTTTGGAGAGTCAACCCAAATCATAACTTCTCCTTTTTATATTTATCATATCGGAAGTTACCGCCTCCCCGATACTTCCGATCACGTGATCAAACGTCACGGAAGCACGTGACCAAACGTCAATCAGGAATGATCGTTAACCGACCATCCAGTGACCAGAATCCAAAAGGGGATGAGACTATTTACCTTTTTGGTAACAATTGAGGCATATTAGTTCTGTATGATGCTGTGAGACATTTCATTCCGTATTTGCTGTAACCTTGCCTCTAGTTCGTTCAAACTCATGGGATGCCCAACTCGCTGTCCCAAATGATCCCAGGTATGCTCGATTGGAGACAAAGCTGGGGATCGGGCAGGCCAAGGAAGGGTAGTAACAGTGCGTAGACATTCTTGTGACACCCTTGTCGTGGTAGGCTGAGTATTGACTTGTTGAAAAATGGCTCCTGAGAACCGTTGTATGAGTGGCAACACATGTGGTTGCAGGATATCATGGACATACCGCTGGGCTGTCCTGATGCCAAAAATCAATACTAGGGGTGACTGTATATTGTAGGCAATGGCACCCCATACCATCACACCAGCTGTAGGAGCGGTGTGTCACTGTAAAGCAAAGGCAGGATTGAGGCATTCACCACGGGGTCTCCACACACTAACACAATTGTCATCACTGTTAAGATTGAATCTGTATTCATCGCTAAAGATGGCCTTGTTCCATTCTGCTGCAGTCCAATTTCCTTGTGTTCACCACTCCAAAGGAGGGCAACACACGTAATGGGCGCTGCGATCCCAAATGTCCTTCAACCAGGAGCCTTCATATGGTTCGAGAAGACACAGGAGCCCCTAATGAAGGTGGTACCTGCACCTGGATGGCGGCCGATGAAGCAGTGGGCTGTACGTGTGCATTTCTTATGATGTGGCGGTCTTCTCAACGACTGGTCTGTCGAGGGCATCCTGAGCCTGGTCTTTGTGTAAATGACATATCTGGGATCCACTGGTCCCAACACCTCCTCACAACACAATCAGAGCAGCCTAATTGCCAAGCTACTCACCTAGCTGACCACCCAGCTTCCATCAAGCCCATGATTCTCCCCCTCTGAACTGTGACAGCTGCTCATAATGTCTTCAAAAACGGCGTAATGGCATGTCAACCTCAGCTCTGTCTTTGCAAACGATTTAGCACACTCAAACAAGCTTTTGTTGCCTGTTTTATACTCCACGGAGAATGAGGTTAAATGCCCTCTACCGGCCATACTTAATGCGCAATCACACTGCATTTCTAATCATTTGCATATCTCCCCGACATGTACCTTCATGTCAAGTTTCGTTACGATCCTGCAATTATTTCTTGGTGTGCTAATTTTTTTGTCCTTGAGTGTATTTAAAAGCAAAAATTAAATTGTATAGTTATGTTAACAAATCATTAATTTTTCTAAAAAAAATAATAAATCTTAGTACATGTTAAAAATAAAGATTTTCATGAAGTTAATTTTATTAAAGGTCTACAATTACCACTTGAGCTTTGCCTATCCTTAAATAATTTAAATTCATTTTACTGTTAAAATTTGCTTTCAACATAAGCTGTAATATGCTACATCAATATATATACTTTCAGTAATTTTTTTCATTGTATGCAAGCTCCTGGTTTTTTTTTCTATATTTTTCAGGAAAGCAAAATGCTGTTATCATGGGTCGTAAAACTTGGTTTTCCATGCCTGAAAAATCTCGACCATTACCAGGAAGAATTAATATTGTGTTGACTACCACTCAGTTGTATGTATCTAAAGTTTTAAAAAAAATTTTAAATATTTGTATTTTATAATTTAAAAATTTTTGCTGTAAGTATTTTTAAAGAAATGAGTATTCTTGAATTTATTGTTCAAGCACTATGTATACTAAAAAATTGTATGAATTATTCATTTTTTAAAGTTGCTTTGTAGCAGCATCTTTTTGTCTTCTTTATGAAAGTGATGTCTAAGATGCCATTTAATATAAGTAGTTTAATGACCCTACCGAGTCTATTTAATTTTCATTTGTTTTTATGAAGTTATAGTAGTTGGAATTGTGGAGTTGTTTATCAATAAAAATGTGTTTCCAAGTACTTAGAACAGATCAAGTAATTTTCAGAAGCAATGTGTAATGATCTTACCCCTGAAGTCGCTTCCTCGTCATCTTGTCTGCCTAAAGCTGTGAGAGTTAATGATGAATGACCAAGACTATACGTGATAAATCTAATTTATTATTATCAATTATAATATTCCAGAACAAGTAATCTATAAAAGGGAACCATTGGAGTGATACAAAGAAAGCAACTACCTTACATGAATAAGCGCACGAAATCAGCTTAGTTTAGCTTTAATCAATCCTATCCTAATAATTCTGGATTCACTAATTTAGTCTAGTAGCCAAATCCATCCTTTTGTCAAGATGTGAAATTCTAATTCTTACTATAGTAACACTGCCTTCAGATGCTCTGCTCCTTCTGACCTACGATTATTAAACTCGTAACTGTATACACTAACTAATTTGCATCTCAGGGTTTCTTCATGAGAGGGATGTCTGTGAAACAAATGTGAATGCTAGCCCAAAGATTCCCCAAAAGGATTAGTTGTTGAAAGTCACGTAAAGCCCCATCACAAATGTTAAATCCTATTCAATTTGTATTTGAATTTTTGCTAGTCTATGCATGCAAATATATGATTCTTATATTTTTATTTGTGGAAAATGCTAAAATAGATTTTTATATTGCTCAAATTCATTGACTTCATTTGTAAGATAAGTGTTCTATTTTTTAATAGTTTTATGATGCATTGGTTTCAGTTGCTCAATCAATATATATTAATAATGGATAGCAGTGTTCTGTTTCTTTGTTCCTTATTAGCCAAAGAATGATAGAATAAAAGAAAATTTGTGCATGATCCAAGCATTTGCTTTTTGTCCCTTTCGCAATTGAAATATTCTGAAAAGCTTATTTAGGTGTGTTTTAGATTTATATGTGTCAATATCTTTAATATTGCATTGGCTTTAATCATTAAAATTCCAATATCCTGAGTATTTAATTCAAGTTCTAATTCTTTGACCTCAATATAGTTTTTAAAAATTTTTTAAAAAAAATGGCTGCAATTTATTTGGGAATACTGATTTCAGTTGAATTAATTCCAAAGCACTTTCTGTCAAAAATCCTGTAATACATATTATACATTGTTATATAATATAGTAGCTCTCAAATCACAGCAATTGTACCCCTAGAGGTATGTGAGTTGCGTTTGCTAAAGATTAATTTTTGACAAATATATATATATATATTATGTGAAGTTTCTTTTCCACTCACAAATTAAAAACAACTATATGAATTTTTTTTCCAAAAAAGATTAATTTGTATAGAAAAAGTTATTGGGAAATGGTATCCAGTTTTCAAATAGAAAAATAATTTTCTTGTAATAAATACCATGGTAAATAGCATCAGATTTGTTTTAAAATAATAGTTATGCTGCTCAAAAAAAAAACAGGGAACACTTAGCTTTAACCAAATTATGCAGAATTTTTTGCTAATAACTGACTTAAAACAAAGCACCTAATGTGTAGCAGTAAATGAAAGAAAAAACTTTGGATGCAATTCCAGGTTAATTACATCAAAAACCAAAAGATTGTGCAGAAATTATGATTTCCTAAAACATTTTTCACTGTCTCAGTTGTAACACATGGCCATTCAGATTTTGTTTTGAGAAAACATGATTTTTGTTTGAAAATGTCATAGCAATGTGATTTACAGGAAATCTGTGGTTTGGAATAATCAGGAGACTTGAATTAGGTCAAACATTAAAAAGTTTTTAAAAATAAATAAATAAACATAAAATTTTCAATAGATTATTTTAAAATTTACAATGGGCTCAATTCATGAAGTTGCATGATAAAAACAAACATGGTTTTTCCATTGAATTCAAGACAAACATAAACTAATTGTACTTGTTCTATTTGTAAAACTCAGATAAAATTTCATATTTGGGTAAAGATGTTTAAATGTTAAGCGGACACAGTACGGTTCAATTGACCAAAATCGGTCAAAAAATCAAATTTAATTTTTTTTTAGCCTAAATTATACTTTATATACTTTTCTATAACCTCACACAATTTGAAAGCTCTAAACTTAAAAAATGCAGAATTATGATAGCTTTCACGTTCGTTTTTATTCACATCTCTATGACAAATCAAAACTTTAAGCTGACTTAAATCAGAAAGATAAAATAACTAGTTTGTCTTCATTTAAATGCTAAGGCTTTTTTTCTATTGCGCCTAATGCTTTGAAATTTTTTTTATTTATTGCTAATAGTACATGTAACAAAAGTTGGTATGCATTTTTGAATCAAAGCAATATTTATTTTCAAAAAAATAATTGAACTCAGAATTTATGTATTTTTAAGGAATTTTCAATAAATATTCATTAAAAGAAGTACTGTATGAATACCAATCACATTAACGCAAAACCCATACAACTTTTATTATGCATAGTTGGATGTACTTGTAAATCAAATTTTGTGCATGTACGTACATTTTTGTAGGAGGAGTAGCATTTTAAAATCACTTCACAAATTTAAAGTTTTTTCCTTAAAAAATTAGATGGCTAGCTTTTCATGTCTGTTTAACATAGCATACATACATACATAGGAGGCAACCAAAAAAATTTTGAAAATCCTTAAATTAAAAATTTTTGCTTAAATCATACCATGTCCCCTTAAGGGAAAAAAAATTCTTCAAAAAGATTTTTTTTAATTAAAAAAAATTGTATTTTATGTTTATACTTTTAAATAAAATGCATTTTGTATATGTAAGATTCGCCGGAAGTTTAACATTCTTGATAGGTGGCACGACCATCGAGAAGAGAGAGACAGGAGAGCTGAATGAGAGGAGAGGAGAGAATGAGCGGGCGCGAGGAGAAAAAACAAAATGGTGTTAACTTAAAATTAAATGTATATAGTGTTAGTTTCGTTAGTATGTATTTGTGTGCGTGTGTGTGGCTATCAATCATCAATAAATTTTGAGCCACTAGATTTGGAGTATTCATTGTGCCTGGATTTTCTTTTGGAATCTTCATGAAACAAAAAGTACCTACAAAATTCCTTATTGGCGCAGTCGGATGTATTTTAAAGATTTCATCGAAGCTCCAGGTAAGAAAGGGTGGTCCACACTCACAAATTAAAGTTATTATTGTATGTATTGTAATGCAAAGAGTGCATTATCAATAGCTGTAGTTGTTTGGAATAGATGATATGTTATTGTAGTAAAAGTAAAATAAGTTACAGTCTAACTTATGTATGTTGATTCATTAGAAACCCCAGGGTAAGAAAGATTAGTCGGGTGAGTCATTATAATCATTAAATGATCACCGCGAGAAATATTTTAGTTTTCCGTCAGAGAAGACGTTCGGCGTGACTCATTAGAATCATTAAATGGTCACTGTGAAAAAAGAATGAGTTTTTTGTCATAGAAAACATTTTTCTAATTAATGGTATCATCTATTCCAAGAGGTAAAAGTATATTCGGGTTTCATCAGAAACATTATTGCATATTGGATATATATTTTTATTGAACATCAGTTCAGATAATTATTGTGTTTCATCAGAAACATTTAAAAAATAATTAGATATATAATTCTATTGAACACCAGTTCAAATAATTAGCGTGTTTCACCAGAAACGTTACGAAATATTGGTACATATTACTTTTTTTTATTGAACATCAGTTCATGTATTGTTTGTGGCAAATCTGAAACTTTGTAAAGCATTAGAATACAACTGTATTTTTAGTTGAACATCAGTTTATATAATTGTGAGAAAAGTATAAAATTTTGTTGAGTTTTGAGTATATTAATGACTAGAAAAGAAAGAAAGTATGTTTTAATTCATACCTCAACTTGATGAATGATTTATAGTATTAAAATATTGTTGAATTACATATAGAAATCAAATGTAATTTAAGCAGAATATCTAAGTAAAGAATATATATATATATATATTGTTTTTTAATGTGAAATGTACATTAATTGATGAAAGATTTATTCATTATTTCACTGGATTGCACATAATATTTTTTTTTAAAAAAAAAGAGAATTGATCATATATTTTCATTTCCTTTTCTGTACGCATATGACTCATTATGAAAATAAGATTTTAACCATTGCTGAGTAAGGGGGGGAAAAAAGTGAGTGATTGCTCAAGGCCATAAGCTGAAGTGTGCATTTTTTTTTATTATTAGAATAAAGTGTAATAACATATTTCTTTTTCTCTTTTGAATACATTAAGGAATATTATGTCTGCCAAGTAGAACTTGTATTTATGAGTATATTTTTTTTGAAGTATCTGATCTGTCAAATATGATTACTAATGATTTTTTATTTTTGGCTAAAAGGTTTTTTTCTTTTATTTTATTTGGTTTTATTTTGTGAAAAGGATATAAACACAGATATTTTTTTTTATTGTTATGATTTATGATGATTTTTAGAATTACGTTTTGGAAAATTTAGATATTATTTTATGCAGCAGAAAACCATTCTTATTATTGTAATAACACTTAGTTGAATTGAATTTTGGTCTATCATATGTGCTAAATGTATCATCCAAGGTATTAATTTGTAAATTTTATGCTGAAGAAATACAAAACATTTATTTTTTAAAAAAAAATAAGACCCACCTGGATTAATTAAGCATACTGTTGTGTTGTGAAATTTAGAGTGTTATTGATTGATTTAGAATAACTATAGTAAGGGTCGAAATGGCATTTTTGGGGAAGGCTAAAAAGCAAGATTTAGTTTTGTTGGCTGAGGAGTTGGGTCAGAAGGTATCAGATAAAATGACGAATATAGAGCTAAGGAATATCATAATCGGTAGCAAAGATTACGAAGAAGAGTTCGTTAGAGATCAGTTATCTGTTATTTTAGAGGAACGCCTTGAAAGGGAAAGTAAGGAGAAAATCCAGCAACAACGCGAATTCGAGTTAGAGAAAATGCGCTTGGAAATCGAAAGATCGCGATTCGATCCTGAAAATTTAAGCCCGCTTAAAACAAGTGTTAGTGATTTAATTAAAATCATTCCAAATTTCGACATAAGGGATGGAGATATCGTTCTTTTCCTTACCCTGTTTGAGAGACAAGCGAAACGTATTGGAGTGGAGAAAACGAATGGGTATCGGCTCTTTTTGGCACGCATGCCGCCCGATATTACTCAGCTAATAGCCAGAGAGTCAGAAGATAAATTTGACAACTATGACTACATAAAAGGAGTGTTATTAAAAAGGTTCAAGATGAGCCCAGAGACCTTCAGGCAAAAATTCATGAAACATCAGCGCATACCTGCTAGATCTTGGCGTGATTTTGTGTTCGAAATTACGAGTTACTTGAAGAATGGCTCGATGGAATGGAAGTAAGGGATTTCAAATCATTGAAAGATTTAATAATAACTGATCAGCTCAAAAACGCGTGCCGGAGATAAGAGAGCATTTCGTGGATGAATGGGCCAAATTTTATGAACCATCTGTTTTGGCAGATAAATTAGACGGCTACGAAAGTGTTCGGTCGAGTGTCAAGAAAACGAGTCAACCTGAAATGTCCCTCAGCAATACGTCAGATTCACGATCTAATATTAAAAAGAACATGCAATAATTAAAAATGATTTTCAGAGTAAAAGGTATAAATTGCCTTTCAAACAAGAACCTAAACAGCCAACATTTAAACCTACTTGCTATTCGTGTGGAAGAGTTGGGCATACCTCGAGGGTGTGTCATGCGGAAAATCATAAGGAAACCTCCCCTAATCGACAGATCAATGCTGTGGAGACCAATGAACGTTTTCAAGAACAATCCTCTGCAATTTTAACGGCTAAGGTTGCGATTCCGGTATATTCCCCTATCAAGGAGGACGAGAAAATAGACGAGTTACAGTCTGTCCACATTAAGTGTGGGAATGAAATTCTGAAGGCTGTCATCGACACAGGTGCCCAGATATCCGTGGTAAGAGCAGATGTCGTCGAGGGACAGAGCGTCGATAGTGGAGGGCCAATCCAAATAATGTCAGCGTTTGGGGAACGTGAAGTAACCGAATTGAAGATTTTCAACCTGAAAATCGACGACTCCAGACACGGGGTAGTACCCATTATGTGTGCAGTTTCTAAAAGGCTAGTTAACGACATGTTAGTCTGTTCGTCTGCTTATGAAGCGCTGTTAGAAAACGCGCGTGCAGTTTATTCACAACCCCGCAAACTCCTATGTATCTTCAAGGGCAGTTGAAGGTATTACTGCAGATGATCCAAAATCAATTTCCAGCCAAGAAATGACCCGAGAAACTTACCCCCTCTGAAATTTACATACAGTCTTTGAGCAAAGCAAATGAGGAGGAAGAAAAATTTTCCGATGAAGATTTGGAAGTAACCCAAGCAATCGAGAAGGTTCTTGTGTCTAAAGGTGAACCAAGTCAGACGCGTAGTACGGATCAGTATGCTGTAGCACAATCTGTTGTTGTGGAGAAAGAAAAGGAAGAAATATCAGTTGATGTGATAAAGGATAAAGATGAGAGTAATCTTGTAATCCTTAGCAAAGAACGAATTGACTTTGATGAGGATGAAATTGAAGAAGAAAAACTAAAATTGCCTAAAAGAAAACGCAAAAATTTAAACAGAAGGACAGTTGCCGAATTACAACAAAAAGTGAATCTAAAAGCCTCAAGCAACATGGTACTCATACCCCAGCACTGGAGTTTTAGAGGCGAATATTCGCAGGACAAAAGTGGAATAGGAAAACTTGCATGGAAACTGTCGGATTTTATCAAGCGAGATGGTACTGTGAACATACGACGATCATCGCGAGAAAATCGAAGCACCAGGAAAAGAGTTCGACTTAAATTGAGACCACAAGACAATATCTACCGAGACGGGAAGGTTAGGGTTGAAACCCGACACCTAGACTTTAAGATCGTTGACCCAACGTGGATGAAGCAGGGAGTTGCACGTAAATTGAGGGAGAGTGAAATAGAATTTCAGAAACGTTGTTTTAAACGACGTGCCAAACCGAAAGTGACCATTCGGGAGATAAAGCCTCGCCTCGCTTATATTGGGACCGAGGAAAGAGGAGCAGCTGAGACATAATCATAATGTATCTTTATAATATTTTTTGGGTGTTAATATTGTATATGCATATAACCGTCATATTCGGTTAAAGTGAAATTTTAATAGTGTATTTAGAAAACGTCTATTATTGATTGATTAATGTATGAATATTTTGGAGAAAAATGAATCATTCTTATTTATTTATTTTTTTGTTAATGTTGTATATGCATATAACCGTCATATTCGGTTAAAAGTGAAATCTTCATTGTGTATTTAGAAAACCTTTATTTTTGATTGATTTATGTATTAGCTGTTTTGGAGTATAGCGTATACTTATTCTTATTATTGTTTTTTGTTAGTGTGGTGTATGCATATATGTCAATGTAGTTTTCATTTAAAATTGAAATTTCCATAGTTTGCTAGGAAACCGTCTATCATTGACTTATTTACGTATTTAGCATATTTTTACCTGTGTACTCTTAGAACTAATTAAAGAATGTTATTGAGTAGCTTGATATTCATAGAAAGATAGTGCACTCTCTCTTTACTTAAGGATTTGGCGTTATGTGTGTGTGTGACAAACCTTTCTGGTAGCACCTGGTCATTGATGACGCATGTGCTTCTGTTGGGGGGGGGCATGTAAGATTCGCCGGAAGTTTAACATTCTTGATAGGTGGCGCGGCCATCGAGAAGAGAGAGACAGGAGAGCTGAATGAGAGGAGAGGAGAGAATGAGCGGGCGCGAGGAGAAAAAACAAAATGGTGTTAACTTAAAATTACATGTATATAGTTAGTTTCGTTAGTATGTATTTGTGTGCGTGTGTGTGGCTATCAATCATCAATAAATTTTGAGCCACTAGATTTGGAGTATTCATTGTGCCTGGATTTTCTTTTGGAATCTTCATGAAACAAAAAGCACCTACAAAATTCCTTATTGTATATAATGTACTTTTTAAGAGAAAGTTTCTGCAAAGAGCAAAACTTTTACAACACTGGATCGTGTGAACTGATTAGCTGGAAACACTAGATAGTTTTTATTGTGTGACTATGACATCACATGAATTAAGCCCATTGAGCATGTTTGGGAGGCACTCGTGTGATGTATTACATAAGACCATTGCCACTCTATTTACTGTTTGAGACCTTAAGATTGAACTTCTTGCATAGCAGAACATTGTTCCACAAAGTCTTATTGATAACTTCATCCCATCTATGGAAAACAAGTGGGCAACAGTTTTAGCTGTTTTAAAAATCTGCACAATGTATTAAATATCCCTTGTCCTTATTAGTTTTTGTTATTTACACATAATCAAATTGAACATATCGGAAATTTTTCTAATTTTTCTCTGTTCTCTCTTCATTCTATATGCTTTTTCTTTGAAATACAGGGATTTAAAAGGTCCAGATTACGTTACAGACTCCTTTGAAAAAGCCATGGAGTGGTTACAGTCGCCATCTATGAAAGATAAAGTGGATAAAATATTTGTTATTGGTGGTGAAGCAGTGTATAAAGTAAGTCGTAAAAACGATTGTAAATGAAATATTTTCTTGAAATATGAATTTTAGTGTGCAAAGTACTTTTTCTCCTTTTATCATTTGTAGTTTTATATTAGCTAATCAAAGTTCCAAGTTTTTACATTTATGTCTTCTTAACAGTTCCTAATTTGATTGTTTGTAAGTAATGGCTTTTGAATGTTTGTAATTTAAATACGTCTTAGAAAAAAAATTTTATAGGTCTGAAATTATTTAATTTTGGATTAAAAAAGACCTTATTCAAACAATAGTTCATTGTTGTATTTTTTTTATATTCTTTTAAAGAAAATCTAGATATATATTATAAATGCGAAAGTTTGTGAGGATGTTTGGGAGTCTTTCACGCAAAAACAACTGAATGGATTTTAATGAAACTTTACAGTAATATAGCTTATACATCAGAATAACACATAGGCTAGAGAAGTGTCCAAAATATAATGATATTTGTCAAGTAAGTTGGAAAAAATTCTGCCATCTGCAAGCAATTCTCGCATGCGCAGCAAAAAAGCCCATGTCTGCATATATCTATCTTTTGTTTGTGAAAGAACCCTTTTTGTTTTGGCTACGCAAGGTGCTGGCTTCTAATTAATTCCTGTGATCAGCATAATCCCTAATTTTTTTTAATTTCAGAATCAAACTAAGTTTTGAAGGAAGAAGTTGTTATAAATCTCTCTTTATTTGAATGTTTTTTTAATGATTTTATTATGCGCATTTAGTAGCAAGAAATTTATCTTTTTTCAAAATAAATGCTTTATCGGTTCTGGTACTTAAAGTAAATAAACTTTTTCTTTCACACTGCATCATTTGGACATATTTACATAGTTTGTTTGCAGTTAGTAGTTAATTATAATGCTATAATTTTAATTGAATAGGCGGATATTGCATTTTTAAGTATAAAAATAATTATAACTACTGTACTGTATTTTTTGGAGTGAGTGAATATTAACGTCACACTGTTCAGCTACATGAGGGCTTTTGGCAACAGACCACGTAATTTTGAACCATGATCAAGTGACATGGACAACACCTGAGCTGGCACCCCCTTCTCCTAACTACCACACCACACCAAAGAAGGAATATTCTACCAATACTTCGCAGGAATATTCTTTGAAATCCACTCTTCCAAGATATATGGCAGCACGGGTTTCTATGATGAGTATTTTAGCGGGGAAGGCAAATAGTTTTGTAGCAGATATTACATTTTCAGCTGTCAGCGTTTTCAGCGGATTGCAAAGATTATTATTTTTGTCCCGGAAAAATAGTTTATGTCAAAATTTAAGTGTCTTAGGTTTTTGTATGTTAATGAAGACCTTAGAAAACGATTTGACTATTTACTTTAAGTGAACGGTGTATTTAATTAATTTTACAGTGTAATATCTTTAATTAATTTATTATCTCTAAAGGATTAAATTTCCCTAAGTGGAGCATTTCGTTTATGTATATCCCTTAATTTTCAATATGTAGTGATCCAAAAAAAATATTGCATGAAAAAAACTGCAGTAAATTAAAATGTGCATCGCTCCCCTACACGGCGGGTCTTACAAAGCTCTAATAAAGCTCGAGCTATGAAAGTAGCTAGACATTTGCCACCTTGACTCTATCATTATCATTTCGCTGTGTTTTTCATTGAATCGCCATTATAATTTAGAAAACGGCGTTGCTTGCAAATATTACAATTTTAACATGAAATAAATACAACAGAAAGTAATATTAATGTACTACACTTTCAGATATAAATTATTTACACTATTTTAAGCGTTCATTATGCAAAACTTTTATTTATTTTATTTATTTATTTATTTTTAAAAGCTGAGATATGCAAAAAACTTTTTTTGTTGAATTTGCAATTCACTTAAAATTAACTCATTAAAACTTCTTTATCCTTCAATCTGGTTTGTTTAATTTTTCAGTTCACCAGCTACCAGCTGGTATACCAGCTAGTACCTACATAATTTGTTTCATATATTTGTTTTTAAAACTTGCATTTCTGTTTGGTGTTTTTCGTATTAAAAATTTCGCACAATTTAAATCTGAGGCTAAAATTGCAAACTTCTCATGGTGAATCAACTGGTTGTGAATTCAGAACTCTTGATTTCTTCAAAGATCACTTTATGGAATTATAGGTCTACTCTTAATTGAAATTGCTTTCACATTGCATGTTATGCAATTGTAAATGTGAAATAAATGCTTGGTATATTTTTTATTTAGTTCAGATATTTTAAACTATGGTAAAAAGTTTTACATTTCAAAATTGAAATAATATAATAATGCTTGCTTAACTCTTAGATATTAACTATTCAATATCATTTAGATAGTTTCTTCAGTAAAGATTACTTCCTCATCGTTAAGTTATGATCGATTTTCTTTTAGCTCCAAGAAAATGTTAAATAACACCTCATATTGGGAAGGTTTTTCAAATGACTTTTCAAAGTTGTCAAGAAAATATTAGTCTGAATAAGTATCCTTTCCTCTTCATTCCATAATTGATGTGTGAAAATTTGTTAATGTCTATGTTAATTGGAATTTATTATACCCCCTTCCCCTCCCAATTGATTTTTATGAAAAATTTTAAACAAGTGATAAAGAAAATAACTTATACAGATTTTTTCCATCACAGAAAATATCAATAAAGAATGTCTATTAGTAACTAGGACACAATAGCAAAAACCTTCATTTTAAAAATCCAAAGCTTACCTATATTGTATTATGGAAGTCAATTGTAAAAAGCTATCAGTTCTGATACTTTCCTTATAAAAAGAACCCTTTTGTATTGTTATATAACTTTAGAACAACAGTAACTCAAACCCATCAGTTAATTAAAAATTATATATGCATATAATTTTGTATGATACTTTAAATCGACAGTGTGTCTAGTTAATGCTGTATCATCATAGCAAGAAATAAGTACTGTAACTTATAAGGTCATTTCAAAGTAACAATAAATAAATCTCTTTGTATCAAAATGGATGTAATATAGTTATGAATTTTAGATGTCGAGAGTTGTACTTTGGAGAATGTAAGATAATTTTCTTTGTAGTTATTCTTTTTCAGTGTTACTTAGGTATATCTTAATTTTATAAAATATAATAAAGAGATTGTCATCAATGTAGGAATAATATTATTTTAATTTTTAAAAATTATATTCCTGTATTAATAATTGTCATTCTTATTTATATGTGTATTGTATGAATTGCTAGGATGTGTATGTATTGAACTGCTTGGAATACAAACATATGACTGATATGAAAGTAATTCCTTAGTTTGATAATGTTTTTTGACATCTGAAGATGTGCCTGCCATTCTGAGAAATTCTAAACATTTTTTTTTTCAATTTTAAAAATTGCATAAAGTATTCAAAAACATCCTTTAAAATTTTTTTTTATGTCTTTTATTCAGATTGCAATGGACTCTAATTATCATCAAATAATTTATCTAACAAGAATCCATAAAAATTTTGAATGTGATTCTTTCTTTCCTCGTGTGGATCCAGAGAAATATAGCTTAACAGAGTAAGGAATTTATTATAACTTATTTTTTGCATTCAGTTATTTATAAGATTGAAAATAGTATGATGAATATTAACACAGGGAGATTATTAAGACTTGTTGTTTTAATCTCATGTTTATGCTGCTTTAGTGTGTAAAATTCAATTAAAATCAATGTGTGTGTGTTGCATTGCTTCTTGACTTTTCTGTATAAAATTTAGGAAGTAGGTAAATGTTCTTTTTGAGCATAAAGGAAAACTGAGTTTTAAATGTCTGAAAATTGGAAAAATATGCATTTTTTAAGTTTTCATTCTATATCTTTAAATATTGTAACGTCGTCAGAAGGTAGCATGAAAATAATACATCACAGCAAGGTTGTGGGAGTAAAAAAATACTTTTAATTTTTTTTCTCCAATAGGATAATCGATTTAAGTTAGATTGTGAAGTTAATAGTTTCCGTGCCTAGCCAGTATGTTAGCCCCTTTTTGAAGTCGCTCACTCCATAGCTTGTCTCGGTCCAGTCCGCAAGGTGTTGTTTTTCATTCGCGTTTTGGTTTCCTGGTCAGCATCACGGAACAAAACTCTGGGATTCTCCTTTCCGCTTCCTAAAACGACCAGCCCTCGTCTTTTTCGGGCTCTTTTCTTTCTTTTTTCTCGTTCTCTCCTTCTTTCTCTCTTTCTTTTCCCGGTTTTTCCAGCCTTTTAAAACATCAGGGGCAGTCCATTTCTCCCCCCTCACGTTTTCTCATTAGTGGGCCCATATGAGTCGATCCTTGAACCTCAACTCATTAGAGCCCATTGGTCCATAATCCGCCAATCGTCCACTCACCCGGTTTCTTCACAAACCAGCAGGTGTCTGACACATGCTCCGCCGGCTGAACCCCTTTGGCCCACTGTCGTCGTTTTACCGCCTTTGAGGACAATTTGCCATTGTGTATGTATGGCGACAGTCAGCTGCCTCGGAAGCCATCTCGTCCACAGTAGAATGGTCAGACAATTGTTTGTCTAGTCTAACTGGCACCAAAGTCCAGACGCTAATTAAGCGATAATGAACCCCAGCTGCACATGCACCTAAAACTCTGTCTAGTATTGTCCTGAAATACACTGCTGGACAATTGCTAAGGACGGATCACAAATTGCTATGTAGCATAACATTAAGCGAGATATGAGGCCTAATAGGATAAATATAGTTGCCAAACTGTTCAGACATTAGAATAAAGAATATTTATTGTTCTGGAAAGTACAAAAGCTGTGAAACATCTGAAAGAAAAAAAAATGTTCATTTGATCTGCGTACGGAGTAATGGAACAATGCATCTAAAAGTCAGCAGGCACTTTAAAGAAATGTATCAGTACGGGATTTGTCCACCGTGGAGTGTGATGCAACATTCCACACGTCGTACCATACTTTGCACAACATTATCCAGCAGCTGTTGAGGCAATTTATCCTATTCCTCTGTGAGTGCACGGATGAGGGTGTTCTTGTTTGTCGGAGGATAGTTTCGACCAGCAACTTGCCTCCCCAAAGCATCCCACACATTTTCAATGGAGTTTAGATCTGGAGAATGCGCTGGCCACACGAGACGTTGAATACCCTCGCTGTCTAGACAATCCTGAACAGCGAGTGTTCAATGACATGTTGCGTTGTCGTCCATAAAAACAAATTTATCCACGACAGCACCACAGAAAAGACGAACATGAGGAAGTAGAACTTCATCAATGTATCGTTGGTTCGTCATAGTCCCATTCGCAACCACATGTAGGCGCGTGCAGCCATTGATCATGATGCCGGCCCACACCATGATACTGCATGTCGGATATCGGTCCTTTTCCTGGATATTTTCTTGACGATAAGCAGTACCACTCTCGCGCCAGATCAGTTGGCGTCTACAATCCGATGACAGACTGAACCTACTCTCATCTGAGAATAGTACGCATGCCCAGTCCTGTTCAGTCCAATTGTGATGCTCACGACACCATTGCAAACGGGCAGTACGGTGCTGTCTGGTCAATAAGACACTCACAACAGGTTTGCGTGCGTATAGTCCTCCTCCCCTCCAACGTCTGGCAACAGTTTTTCGGCAGATCTGCTTTCTTGAGGCAGCAAGAAATTGATTTGCCACTTGCTGAGCTGTGGTGCGCCTGTTCCTTTTTGCTGATAGGACCATATATCTGTCTTCTGCAGGCGTCGTACTTCTAACACGACCTCCCCCGTGCCGTCTACTACACATTCCAGTAGTTTTAAATGACTTCCACAGCCGTGAAACAACGCTGTGAGCGATGTCGAACTCCCTGGCAACATCTGTTATTTTTCGCCCTTCTTCGATCTTTCCAATAATTCAGCCACGCATAAAATAATCTATGTCATGTCGGGAAGACATGCCAAAAAATTTAATTTCGTCTATTAAATCTTTCCTGTAAAACTTTGACTTGAAACAACAACTGTCCACACGCGTCAAAACCTTTAAAGCTCTTATGAACGCTATCACATGATGAACAGACGTGGAAAAAAAATTTGCATACTCATACTTCTTCTTACTAATATCCCGCACTTATTCTAATTTTCCACATTTTGCTTCCTTTCATTTTGTGGTTGCTATGGGTGATAGTGTTATCCGTCCTTAGCAATTGTCCAGCAGTGTAGTATTATCCTGAAAGAGTGAAACTCGTTTCGAAAGGAGAACATCACAATATCTTATTAATTATGCGTATACTTTTTTGAATAATAAAAATGGACTCATGTATCTAATTGGAAAAATGAAATAATGATTGTAGGTCATTCAAAAAAATCCTTTTAGGAGATACAGTGAAATACGTTTAACGTGAAAACGCTTAACACGGAATAATACAACAGCCCTGACGAACTACTTTGTATATTCATGCACTTTTTTTCTCTTAACATGAAATGAAAATCATTTAACACAAAGAGATTTCCTTTCTTGGAATGAATGAAGCATGGAAAACACCAGTCATGGAAGCGAGATTTTAGAGGGGGTGTGAAATGAAAGATGTGGTTTCATATGTTTCATAGAAAAGAGGCTAACCTGACTTTGAAATACCCTCAAAATAGCCTGTTACATGAGCTAAATAAACTTATCTAAGCTACTTTCACCCTTCATTCCTTCAAAAGCCATACAAAAAAATTTCATCTGTCGATTTTGGAATTCAGTAACGAATGCATCGCAGTGTGAGTAAAAATCAGTAAGTTTGGTTCACATTGTTTTTTCTATTTTAGGAGAATTTTTTTGCAAACACAATGGCAAAAAGCTCAGGGGGAAAGCAAACTACTATTTCGCTTAAAATGAAAATGTTACTTTAGGCTGTTGATCCAAAAACAGAGATCTATTAAGTGTTATTTCTAACTACTTTATCAACAATATTTTTTTAAAAAAGAGCAAGTTACATAAATGTTTGAACAGTTTTAATTAAACACATGCATATACACATATCTATTTAAATAAAATATACTCTAATAAACTTAATTTTGATGCATGGTTGTTGTTTTTTTGACAACATCCTTATTTCAACCCCCCTAAGTTAAATTATTTTCACTGCATACATTTTTATTGCACAATAACTATGTTCCATAGCAAAAATTGAATTTCATTATGCAGGTATATAGTTTTAAAAATGGTTGAATTTATAAAAATATGAATGAAAATAAAATTTCAGATACATCTCTCATAGTTAGAGTAGGGAGGAAAGCTAGAGTTTATAATAAAAGGAATTAAGGGATGGTTTAGATTTGTAAATGATGTTATATAGGCAATTTTTTAATGTTGAATCTAAGTTTAATATTGAATAAATTAGTAGCCCAGGTTTTACCCCAGCCAGAGGAAACATTTAGACTTTCAACACTAACCTTACAACTAAAGCATTTATTACCCTTCTAAAATATCTTGAGTAGTTATGGGATGCTGCTGAAACTGGACCCACTATATAGAAGTGCTGGTGCACATTAAATCTATCTAGGCTCCCAGTCCTGCTGGCATGGTGTAGAAGTGAGAAGAGGGGATGGCAGCTCAAGTGTCCTTGTCGTCACTTGACCTTGGTTCAAAATTACGAGGTCCATCATCAATAACCCTTGTGTTGCTTCAGAGTGTGGCATTATTAAAATCAGGTCTATCAAATCTGTGTAGTTATGGTCACAAACATGAGCTTGGTAAAATTTAATTCCAATAAAATCCTAGTTCTACCCAAAATTTCATGCACATTAAATCTGACTGCTGAAAATCCTCATCTTGTTGTGTTGTGCAGTTTAAGAATAGTTTTGCAAATAGATCTCATTCTTGTCACTTTGTTGTGCTAAATATTGCATTAAGACTTGTACTGCTTGAAGATGTGACATTAATAAACAGTCAATTAATGGTATTTATCTCTTAGAAGTTATTTTATAAGAAATTATAAATTGAAGATTATATATGATGGTATCATATAGAATATAGTACATGCTTCTTAATGGATTTGTACAAACACAAAATAATTGTACACCATGTAGGGAGTATTCCATTATGGACAGTATTCTTTCTTAAATTAAGATGTGAATGAATAAAGGTATTTTTATTTATATTAGGAAATGTTTCTTTGATTTATTTTAACTACAATCTACATCTTTCACCTAGATTTTCTCCCATTTTGGTTCTTAAATTAAGTCTTAAAACTACAAAAAAATAAATAAAATTAAATTAATTACATAGATAAAAACTATCAATATTAAAGAAAACAAATATTATTGCTTACTTTTAATTTCTTTTAGAAAAAAACTCTGAAGTTATTGCAAAAATATTAAAAAATGTTGTAACTAAAAGCTGAAGAACATATTCCATGCTTCAATAATTTGTAATGTGTTTATTAATCTGTTATATTTGGTACAGAACACCAATTTTTCTCATTTTGCTGTTCGGAGAAACTGTTGACAGTTTTCTTCTATTCCAGCTAAGATATAGCTTTGTGGGAAACTTTGATTCATATTCCTACTTAAAATGATTTATAAATAAATAACAGAGGATTTATTTATATCTAGCTTTGTTCACTAGCTCAGAAATTAAGATTAGAGGCCAATGATATCTAGAAGCAGAATAAATTATGTATGATCATTATTTTCATTGTATGTTATTCATTATTTTAAAGCTGTAGATGAATTGTTTGTTTAACCCAGTAGGTTGCTTATCAGCATATATTTCTAGATTTTATGTTTAAAATGCTGAAAGAAGTAACACTGCTGTGCCATTGGGCCTGAGTTTGAATCCCAAAACCATAGTTGTTGCAGCATGGAGACACTCTAAATATTCGTCAAGTCACAAGTCCTCTTGTGAAGTTGGTGGAAGTGGAAAGAGAGGTGGGTGGCTGCTGACCACATCTCAGGATGTTCTCCGTCAAAATTGGGATGGAACTTCGCCACCTGCATGGTGCTCAAAACTACACCTAATTACAAACATACAACTAGCCCTTTGCTACGATGAATTTTAGGGGCCTCAATCTGATATTACTGTCAATTGGGTGGGATAAGTAACAACAACAACACATTTGTTCTTCTCTTTAACTTGGTTATTGTTCTTATTTTAAAATCTTTAAAAAAAAGTATGCAATGTTGTTGACTAAAATAATTAAGTGGACTGTAAATTTGACAATTTTTAATAAGCGAAACTGATCCCAACCATATGGGATCGCTACACTTTTCAAACTGTTTACAAAAAGGTTACAACAGTTGGCTCGGAACAATCTATACAAAGAATTCTCGCCAACATCCCCTGCCCCGCCTTGCAATGACGAAGACATCCAATAAGTTTACATTATAAAAATATTACTAAAGTTACAATAATACAATAAGAATACATGGAAAAAACAATTCAATATAATATATATATATATATATATATATATATATATAAAAGATACACAATAATATTTATAAATACTATTATGATGACAAATTCAATTTACATATGGTAAATTGGCAATTTTAGTAACTGGTCTTTTATAAATTTCCTGTTTATCCTTTAAAGTTACTACTCTGACTATATTATCTTTACCAGGGTGCAATTTTAAAATTCGGGCCAAATGCATTTTTAAACTATCTGAATTCTCTGAAGGTTTGACTAATACCAAGTCCCCTTTTTTTGAAACCTACATTGCCCTTACACCATTTTGGTCTCTGTTACAGTCTATTTAAATATTCTGAAGACCATTTGCACCAAAAATGTTGGTTCATATTTTATACTAACTGCATTGGCTTAATCTGTTCATGGAGATCTCAGTGTGATCAGGTACTGCAACCAATGATGATCCAACTAGAAAATGTGCAGGAGTTAAAGTTTCAATGTTATTTGGATCATTAGAAAGAGGACAAATTGGTCGAGAATTAAGAACCACTTCAATTTGAGCCACAAGATTTAGAAATTCTTCATGCCTTAAAATTGAATTGCCGATTACTCTCTTTAAATGGTATTTTAAAGATTTAGCTCCTGCCTCCCACAGACCACCAAAATGTGGTGCGGAAGGTGGGTTGAAGTTCCATTTGATTTGTTCTTTAGACAAAAAATCCATTATTTCTTCCATCTTACCCTTAAATAATGCTTTAAGTATTTTTCTTAATTCATTATTTGCACCAACAAAGTTCCGATCATTATCACTATGGATCTCAATGGGTCGCCCTCTTCTAACCACAAACCGTTTTAAAGCTGCAAGAAAGACTTCCGTAGTTAAGTCGCTAACTATTTCTAAATGGATAGCCTGAACTGTAAAACAAATAAAAACACAGACAGACTTTCCTAATCTGCCTGAATTTTCCTGAAAAAGTTTTCAACTGGAAGGGTCCACAATAATCAGTACCTACCTGACTGAAAACTCTGCAAGCGTTGAGTCTCGCAGCTGGCAAATCAGCCATTAGTTGCTGCAAACCTTTAGCGCTCACCTTCCTACAGGGGATGCATGTTCTAAGAATTTATCTAACTACATTTCTTGCGGATGGTATCCAAAAACTATTCCTAATATTTTCTAAGGTAGCTTCAGCACCTGTATGAAAATAGAATATGAAAATGATTAATAACAATATAAGTAAAATTATGGTTGGTGGGAATTATCATGGCATGTTTCTGATTTCTTGGAATAGGGGAATTTCTTAACAGTCCTCCAACTCGAAGTAATCTACTATAATCTAAAAAGGAATGCAAGTTTTTAACAATTTACATGAGTTTGGAAGAGGAATTCCCTTTTCTAAATATTGAATTTCATTATAAAAGGAAGTTCTTTGAATATTTTTTGATACACTACAAAGATTCTGATAGTTTACTCTTTAAAGGTCCCATAGTTTGGCTCATTGGATGTCTTGCATTTTCAATAAGTCGCTTACACCAGGCAATTACTCTCTTCAACTTGGTTAATGATGAACAATTACTAATTATATCCAGTGGTTCAAAGTTCTTTAATGAGGCACATAGAGGAAAGTCTGAAGTTTCTTTCAATACTTGTAGGAAAAGATCATCTCCTTCTACGGCAGTAATATCATAAGGTTCCAGTTCTTTATACTGATGTAAGAAAGGTGGACCAAACCACCAAAGTTCGCAATTATTTGGACTAATACTTCTTGAAAGGATGTCAGCAGGGTTGTTTTCAGAATTCACAGGTTTCCAAAAATCACTTTCTGCGAGTTCCTGAATTATGTTGACCCGATTTCTCACAAATGTTTTAAGTTGAGCAAGTGGCTTTTTGATCCAAGCCAAGTACAATGTTGGAATCAGTCCAAAGGTAAATTTGACTGATATTAATTTTAAAGGCATCAAGGGTTCTTTTAAGAAGCTTTGATAAAAGCACTGCACCACAAAGTTCCAATTGTGGCATAGTAATACTTTTCAGTGGGGCACCTTTGATTTAGAGCACATGAGCCTAACAGAAATTTGTCCACTTGTATAAGTGCATCATAGGTAAAGTGCAGCACTGTAAGCCTTTTCAGACGAGTCAGGGAAGCCATGCAACTCTGTTCTGATAGACTTATCTTGTAGACAATAACATGGAATGTCGAGACAGTTTATAGATTCCGAAGCATCTATGAAGGATTTCCAATAGGAAACTAGGTTCAAAGGCAACAGATCATTCCAATCAAGTTTCAACTACTACAAAGACTGGAGTAAGATTTTGGCCCTGGTTATTACAGGTCCAATTAGTCCAAGCGGATCGAATATTCTTGCGATTGTAGAAATTACTGATTTCTTTGTGACTATGAGATTGTCACAGTTTGAGGTCATGGGAGAAATCTTGAAAGCAAAGGAATCCGGATGTGGCTTCCACAAGAGTCCAAGGGTCTTGGTCTTGGTTGAAGAAGAATAAGAGAGGTCCTTAACTTTACATATCGTCAGGTAATAGTAATGGATTACTAGCTAACCACTTGTGGAGTTCCATTCCTGCACTTTTTAGCATCGAGACGAGTTGCACTTAGGGTTTTCTTCCAGATTCTAAATCGTCTGCACCAGTAAGAAGATCATCCATATAGACATCAGACATTATAACTTCAGCAGCTAATGGATATTTATCACCATCATCTATGGCAAGGTATGGTGCACTCTTGGTGCCATAAGTAATCGTAGTTAATCTAAAAATCTTCACAAGACTGTCAATTTTATCTTTCCAAACAATGCGTAATAAATCACGCTGAGATTCGTTGATCAAAATCATCCTAAACATTTTTTTAATGTCTGCTGTTACTGCAAGTTTGTGAGCTCTAAAGTTTAATAAAATTGAAAAGAGATCCCTTTGTATAACACCACCATTCAGTTGTAAAGAATTTAGAGATTCCCCAGGAGTAGTAATTGAGGATGCATTAAAAACTACACGTAAAGGAGTTGTTTTGCTTTCGTGGCGGTACACACCATGATGAGTGAGATAATACACAATAGCAGAATCCTCATCTTCTACTACTTTTTCCATATGTCCCATTTCTAAATATTCATGTATAAAATTTCTATATAATTCCAATATCTTTGGATCTTGAACTAACCTTCTCCACAAAGAATTAAGCCTACATAATGCCATTTGTTTCGAATCTCCCAAGCTACTCGGATCTTTTGACAGAGGCATTTTCACAATAAAACGACCAGTTTCATCTCTATTATAAGTACTTGTAAAGTGTTCCTCACTTAATTTTTCTTCTCTGCTTATTGTAGGGATTTCAAAATCAGGACAATTTTCAATTTCCCAAAAGTGTTTGATACTATTATTAAGCTCATTTGCATTAGTAATTAGTCCACAATAGCTCTTATTAGTGTAATTATGTGACATGATGCTGCTAGCTACGTAACCGAATACTGTGTCTTGCAATATGAACTTCCCATCTGCTAGTTTTATTTTCCCATTTTTTAGAATTTGAAAGAAAATCTGATTGGATAAAAGCAAATTGATTCTTCCAGGCGAATAGAAATTCTCATCCGATAACTTAATATACTCAGGAATTTTTATCCCACTAATATCTAATTTATTTGTTGGAGTCAAACCCGTAATTTTCGGTACAGCAAGAAATTCCATTAATTTCTGATACTGTCTGTTTTTACTTGAAACAACTGTAGACACTTTGGTTTTTATAAATTGAGGAGTCCCGTTAATACTGCAAATAGTGGTGTTTACTCTTTCACACTTCAACCTCAAAGCCAAGGCAGCTTCGTAGGTTATCAAATTACTTTGACTACCAGAATCTAGTAGGGCACGCAGAGGAAAGACTTCCCCGCGACCGTTCTGGTAATATACTAAAACGGTGCTTAAAAGCATAGTTGAATGATCCTTAGAATGTCCCACAAATTCCCCTCCATTTTCAAACGATTTGACAACATAAGGAATGGTCTGCATTGTTTGGAAACAATCGTTTACATTTAAAGTAGGGGTGTTTCTAGGTTCCATATTTGGCAGAGTTTTGCTACCTGAACTCCTTTGGCTATCCACGTTTCTCTCGAAATTTCTACACAAAAGTGAATTGTGCCACTTAGAACAATTCCTTGAACTGTTGCATAGAGCCACTTTATGAAAAGAGCTGAATCAATTGATACAAAGATTGTTCTTTTTCACTAAATTAAATCTTTCATTAACGCTCAAATCATTAAATTTTTTGCATCTAAATACAGGGTGAGGCTGTTGTTTACAAATTACATAGTTAGCCGGATCTAATTTAGCAAGGAAAGACTTCATTTTATAACTTTGTTCTGATGGAATAGCAGTTGCATTATTTGTTTGAATATTTTCTAGAATTAAACAACGTTTTAACAAAAAATCCATAAAATCCTCCCATTTATGCGGGTCAGTAGAGGCTAAGTTGAGCTTATAATTCTTTCTCGTTTTCTTATCTAATTTTCTTAAAATTAAATTTATCAATAGAACTTCTGAAAATTCGTTTAATTCTAATCCTACCATTTTTAATCCTCTTAAATGTCTTTGACAACAATCTATTAAAGCTCTTACATTTTTAGCTGACTCATGAGTAAATTTTTCCAATGACAATATTTCACTGAAATGACTATTTATCAATTTTTTTATCAAATCTCTTTTTCAAGCATTCAAATAATAAAGTATATGAATCATCAATCATTAAATCATCTTTAGCAATTCCAGTGAGTGTAGATTTTAAATACAACTTTTGAGAATCAGTTAAACTATTGTTAGAATCAATTAAAGAAGCAAATTGTTCTTTAAAATTAAACCACTCATGGTAAGAACCAATAAATCGTGCTAATTGAATATCTGGTAATTGAATGTTCTTAAAACTATTTTCACAAGATGTAACAGCATTATTCTTCAGATCAATATTTGAAAGAATATTTTTAATTCTTCACAATCATCTTCTAAAACAAGGATTTTTGATTCAAGGGGTTCCAAATCACTATCATCTGCTACTACTTCATAATATTCATTCCGAATATCACTTAGCTTAATTCATAAGCTTTTCAAGGTGTCCAGTTTGGATTCTAAATGTGTTTTGTCCGGATTGTTCTTAAGTCCTTTATTCTTGTTAGCTGAGCATTTATAGCTCCACGTTTCCTATTCATCACTATTAATGTTTCTTTAGATATAATGCTTATAATATTCTATCGATACTAAATTCAAAGGTTCAACAACTCCGGCTCGACGGACCAAATGTTGACTAAAATAATTAAGTGGACTGTAAATTTGACAATTTTTAATAAGCGAAACATATCCCAACCATATGGGATCGCTACACTTTTCAAACTGTTTACAAAAAGGTTACAACAGTTACTCGGAGCAATCTATGCAGAGAATTCTCGCCAACAAATGTGTTTTTTGCAAATTAAATTGATACCATTATATATTGTTAGATTATGCATGTATACTTTTAGTTTCTATTCTCTAAACTTGCATCTTCCATGAATAGTTCTTTATTTCTAATCTATTTTCTAATATTAGATAAGAAAAAATTATTTATTTTAATATTTTATCATTGAATCTGAAACATTTTATGAGGAAGAGTGCGAAACTTGTTGGTAGACATTGCTGCTTGAAAGAAGCTTATGTTCTCATCAATGATTTACAAAATCTTAGCATTGAGATTTGACGCTCCCAACATGTCACATTCAGAAGCTACACTATAGCTATTGGTGACAGACCTCATAATTTTGAACCTTAGTCAAGTGACAAAGATGACACTTTAATTGGCATCCAACTCTCCAAACTTTCACTCCATGCCAATGTTAAGACTTTAAGCTTCAATAAATTTCATATGCATCATCCTCTCTACATATCAAGTCTACTCAGTCAATTTATATGTACTAGGATTCAGAACCAAAACCTGACAAACACTTTTAGTCAAGAGTTTGTATTTTCAACTCACAAACCTTAGATAGTAATTGTATAGCCTAAAATTAAACTATATTAGTATTGTAGGTATCAAGTCTCTTATCAGATTTATCTTTCATTGTGGATGTATACCTGTTTCTAAATTAAACAAATTATCTATATTCTCATCATCAAATGTATGAATAGTAAGCTTTCATTTAGAACTTTTTGAGTATCAGAACCATCATTTGACATAAGGTAAATAATTTAAAATATAACTAGACAATGTCCAGACATCTCATTCCTTATCAGTTACATGGGACTATTTAGAAATGCCATCATTTAATAAAACTGAATCTTCAGTCTTGTTTGTTTCAACACTTATTAAAAGATCCTGTAAGTTATATTTCTCTTAATCATACTGATTCTTTCATCTGTCTCCTATGTGTATTAACATCAAATGAAATACAGTAAGCTAACTAATACTCAAATATTTATTTCTCCATTACAGAGCAAAATGAAAGAATAAATAAAATTCTTTTTCGTCTCTTCATTCTAACTTTAAACTTTAAAAAAACCCACTAAAATCAGGAAATGCCTTCCCCCCCCACACACACATTACAATTTTAAAGAAAAATGAGTGAATTTTGTAAATTATTAAATAAGATTTTTTTAATTACAGGGAAAGTATTTTGTTTTTCTGCTGTTTTATGACAGTTTATATATATATATATATATATATATCTTTCCATTCTAAATAATCAATGACCATATTTATTCAAATCTAAACAGCACCCCAAATTTTCGTGAAAAATGAAAAATAGTGTAAAATGGTTTATTGAGATTAAATTTTACAAAATTAAATAAGATGAGAACTAATAAGAAGTGAATAATTAGTTATTTTACCAGTAGTATAAACTTTTAAATACATACATGACCCCGTAATTGCTCTAATTTGCCCCATCTAACGAATATTTGTTCCTTCGATTCTAAGCCGATTCTTCTCTAAGTCTTTTCCAATGTATATATTTTAAAAATTATTTATGTTGGAGTTTTTTTTTAAGTATAATTTTTGGTTTTTTGAATAAGGAAATTCCTCTTTTTCACTTAATCCAAAAAAATTTTGTTTCTTTACTAGAATTTTTTTTATATATTTTGGTACATAATATACATCAATTGTTCATTTTATTTAGAATGAATTAATTTTGTCTGGATTTTGCGAGAATGCCCATCCTTTAAATCAGATTTGATTTTTGTGTTTTTAATAATTGGGAGGTTTTCCTTCTTTAATAATTTTTCTCTATAGACCAAAAGATGTACCTGAAGGAATTCAAGAAGAAAATGGAATTAAGTACAACTATGAAGTTTACATCAAAAATCAGAAGGAAGAGTAATGTCCCAATACTTTTGAATTGAACATTAAAAGCTGAATGCTTAATGATATGCTTAGAAATGAATGAAGAAATAAGCAAATATAAAATCTTTCTTAATATTTTTTTCTCTTATTTTTTGGTTTTGTAATTTAGTTTTACCAATTTTTTAAAAACTATGTTTTTTTTTATGTATATTTATAATTTTTTTTGGTACATTTCTAATGTCTGTTATTGATCAATTTAACTTTATGTATGCTTTTATTATAGAATCCTAAGTATTTTTATTATGATTTTCAAATGTATAAAAACAGGTTGTTGTTTTTTTAAAAAAAAAAAATTTAATCTTAACAATTTAGTAAAACATTCTTGTGATAACCAAGAGCTTCTGCATTTCTTATTCAATGATTTTGAAACTTTTATTCAAATTGGAAGATTGCTTATTTGTGTTGAAAATTCTCATCACTTGTTCATCTACACATTATTAGTGAGTAAAGAGATTGTAAAGTCATATCAACGATTACAATTTATTTCAAAAGGTTTACATTTATAATATTAAAACTAATGTTATGTAATTAACAGAACTTTCAATCACCAGTATTATAACTGTGGGAAAAGCTTTTCTTTATTTTTAATTATGTATGTGGCTTTAAAATCAAATTGCTTTTCCATGGAAATTGATTTAATATGTATTTAAAATCTTTGGAGTGAATGTGAAAAAAAAATACTTCTACATTAAAATTTATTTTAGAGCTTTCTTATTTAATACAATATTTAGAAAACTAATAACACTTATTAAATTTAATTAAAACTGTACAAATTCACAATAAGCTTTGAATTTTAGTAAAGAAACTTGAAAAAAGTTGATTAAATATTTTAATAAAATAAAGAGTGTTGTGTATTACTAGTTTGAGAAAGTTTTTATTTATCATTAATTATGAAGGCAATTGTTTTTGTATCCTTATTCTATTTGCAAAGGGTTCTATTTTATTGTTTATTTTAAAAAAAAGACTAAATATTTTGTCTCTTTTCTTGCATTGGATCTGTTTTCAGTAGTTACAAAACATTAAAAAACCTTAAACATTGTACAATTCATGTAAATAAAGACCACTCAAAATATATTAATTAGTTTCATATTAAAATAATTATATATTTATAGAGAGAAAATGCTAGTAAACCCTGTAAGATATTTCTGAAATGAAAACTGCCTATTTATGAAAACAAAAAATTTATGTTTTCAAAGTGCATGTTTAAATTCAATGTAAATAGCGTTAAAAAAACTTAATAGTTTTTAGTGGATTCAGTTTTCAAACATAATTCATTAGTTAAAAATCAAATGATGTTTAAATTGTGACAAATTTAATTTTGAAGATGAAATCCAGAAAAAAAAATTTTTTTTATTTAAATAAATATACTAATCATGTAAAATGAACATCAAAATTATTAATGCACATAATGAGGTTATGAATCAGATACATTTAAAATTCTAGGGGTACTTAGTAGATTTTGAAAATCAAAACCTGTTTTGTTACCATTTTTTGCTTAATCAAAAAAAAAAATTACTGAAGGTGAAAGTTGGAAATTGAAGTGAAAATTTAGTCTCTTATAGCTCAAATTACTTTTACATATTGTATATTTTATCAACTTATGTGAATAATTTCTTTAAATTCGTGTGTGAAGTCTTAAGAAGAATTCATTCATGGTCAAATTACTGTGAAGAAAAATAAAATTTAAAAAAACAACTATTTTTCTTAACAATGACTGAGCATTTTGTGTATTAATAAAATTTTTATTCTTTTATATATATATATATACAATCATTTATTAAACAGAGACCAGTACACAATCGTTTGAATTAGTTACTTCAACTTAAACCATTGAAATAGAGCAGCTTGTTTGGGAAAAAAATTATATACTTTACCAATTTACTTCAAAACAATTTTCTCTGAAATAAGAACAAAATCTAATTTTTCCTGATATCAAGTATTTTAATACCACACTGATTTACACTAATCAGCTGTTACAAAAGTATTATTTTTTGACTATGAGATATATGTATGCGTACATCTCCAAATTTTGCAAAATTCAATGGCATCTAAGAATTTGAAATATATTTGTTATAATTATGAAAAGTTTGTATTCAGAGATAATTGTGAATTTGAATTCAACTGTTGTTCATATCTTATGCTGTTTGCAGAGTGTCAAACTGGCTGACTATCATTCCATGATGTCTTATAAAAATGAGTTTATAAATATTACAAAGTGTTAGTAATTTTCTTGTTGCATATAACATTGATTATAATATGATTTTTAAGTTTATTTTAGAGTATTTTATATTTTTGAAAAATTCCTTAATCAATTCATTGAGAGTTGATTAAAGCATCAGTTATGTTTCATTAATTACTGTTAATGGATAACATTTTGCATTTAAAAATAAGATCTTTAAAAAAATGTTAAATTTTTTCCTGTTTTATTTTGCTATTTTAAACAATGTTTAAAAGCGTTTTTTCATAGATCAAATTTATCATATTATTATATATATATATGTATGTGTATGCTCAGCACAGGGATAGCAAACCCAAATGACCTTTTTTTCCACTTCGTAAAAACATTGTAATCCCGCAGGCTGCATATAAAATTTTATACCTTAAAATTTGATTTGGACCCATTATAAACATTTATTGGAGTGAAAATTTTAAACAGATTGACATATTATTGTTTTCATAGTTTTTCATGTATACAAATATAGATAATAATAATAATGTAATGATCAAATATTTTTTTAATTTATTTAATTAATGAGATTTTGCAAGTTAATCTCGATGCATGTATTTGTGCATCGTAATTGATGTTGCAGGTTTTCGTACGTTAAGTTTGAGAGAAATTTATCTTTGATAAATTTCAATTTAGAAAAGAAAAAAAATTGCAATTACAGAAGCAACATGATAAAATAGAAACAGTTAAAATAAACTCTAAAAACAAAAGTATTGCACAAAATAGTCGTATTTTCTAAAGTTGTAATGAGTATCACGGGCTACAAAATTACTCAAGGTGGGCTGCAGGTTGGCCATCCCTGGTTTAGAATAATAAAAAAAAATACTTGTATTTTTCCCCTAAATTCATTTAAGATCTGATTTTTTTTAAATACTGCTTACTTATTTTTTCATGTTTCAATCATTATTAGAAATATGAAACATACTGTATGAAGTTTTAGAAAATAGTGGGTATTTTATTTTGTATATGTTGTCTTATTATTGCTGGTCTTGTATTAATTCAAATAAATAGTATTTTTTACCATTGCTTTTGTATATGTGTGTTCTTTGCTAATAATTGTTGCAATTGAAATGAATAATTTAGCTTGTATTTTAAACTACCTTATTTTACTGTATATAATCTGCAACGGCATATTATCTGCAATGATCTTTTTTTTTTGAGTAAAAAAATTTAAAATGTTGCATAAGCCGCAGTAATTTATACTGCATATTATCCAAAATATTTACTACCAATAATGTGCCATCAAATAAAATTTTAAAAAAAGAAAATACACACAATATGATTAAAATTATAAACAATAAATTGTACAGAAAAAAGAAATTTTTTACTAAGTTTTTTTTATTCGACATCTATTGTTTCCATAATTTCTGAACTTTTGATTTAAATGTCTGTTAATTCCAGCGTCTAAAGGCTAATTTCTTTGTCTATCCAGCATGTATTAGTTGTAGATGTGAACTTCAGAGCATTTTTCACATTCTCACTGAGATGTGCTTCATCAAGTCCATAATTAAAAAGCTTTGGGTTGTATTTTTCAAAATTAGCCTTGTTTTTTCCCTCCTAAATTGAATATTAGAATCACCAACATTAAATAATCTTGCAGTTTCCTGATTTCCTACCTCGGTAGCCTTCTTTATGACATTTAGTTCAAAATCAGCCATGTGATTTACACACACTTGCTTCGACATGACAATATGTGAACATGAAAATTATCAGGATGAGACAGCTCAAGTCAGAACAGAATGCAAAATGATGCTAGCGACTAGCAAGTGTAATATCTTTCCAAGGAACCGAATTCGTTCTTGAACGTAATTGTAAAGAGTGTTTTTTTCCAGGTATAGAAGTTTAAGTTGGCATTACTTTCCAAGATGGCGACCGATTTAACAGCTATCAAGTGATTTATTCTCAGTTTGGTTTGGAAATTCATCAGAACGATCATCAAGCAAGGCGTAGATTCGTCGAATGGGCCCAAAACGAGATTGCCGTTGTTCCTGATTTTCATAAGCGAATTTTGTTTAGCGATGAAGCGCACTTCTGGTTGAATGGCTACGTCAACAAACAAAACTGCCCCACAAGTGTATGTCGAAACACCGTTACATCCAGAAAAACTGACTGTTTGGTGCGCTTTATGGGCTGGTGGAATCATTGGTCCGTACTTCAAAAACAATGAAGGCCACAACGTTACAATCAATGGTGATCGGTATAGAGCCATGATTACTAACTTTTCATTCCTGAATTGAACAATCATGATGTGCAGGAGCTGTGGTTCCAACAAGACGGCGCAACATGTCACACAGCTCGTGCCACAATCGATTGATTGAAAGACACGTTGGGTGACCGCCTAATTTCCCGTTTTGGACCTGTGAATTGGCCTCCAAGATCTTGTGATTTAACACCGCTAGACTATTTTCTGTGGGGCTATGTAAAGTCATTGGTCTATGCGGATAAGCCACAAACGCTTGACCATTTGGAAGACAACATTCGCCGTGTTATTGCCGATATACGGCCACAAATGTTGGAAAAGACATCGAAAATTGGACGTCCAGATTGGACTACATCCGAGCCAGCCGTGGCAGTCCTATGCCAGAAATCATATTTAAAATGTAATGCCACAAGATTATCTTTCGAATAAAAAAAATTCATGTCAATCGAATAATACATCGTTGTTTTATTGCAATTAAAGTTCTATACCTCTAAAAAAAACACCCTTTACAAAACTGATTATGGCTGAAATACATCCGCTGAGTCACAAAATCTTTCAGCGCAATTTATTTACTTTATAAAACATAAATGGTATTTCTTTCAAAACTTTTCTGTAAGCTTTTCTGATGGAGAATGTTTTTTATCACATTATCTGCAGCGACTTATAATATGCACAATGAAATTTGAAACTTTTTTAACACATAAAGGGCGGATTATATACAGGAAAATACGATAATACAAAATTATCTTCGTTGGATAGGGATAGTTTCACTTTAAAAGTAGCTGGGAATAAAAGCCCTTTTATGTTACAAAAAAATGGTCTACTAATTTAAGTATCTTTTCTATCATTTGAGATGACTAAAATCTATTGTTAATGTGGAATCAATTTAACCCTATTAAGTGAAATTACATAATATCAAATTTTTCCTGCATTTAAGTTTTATTTGATGATACTTGCTGTTGTATTTTTAGCACTTCTAAATTCGAATAATACTTTCTGTTCAAATTTAACTAGTTTTTTTTTCGAAAAACTACATGTACCAAAAGTGTTCTTTATAAAAACATTTCATTAATTGAATGTTATATATACCACATTTTTATCTTTTATTAAGTCTCTCCTTTCATAAAAGACATACTAATTTTGTTAACGATTTTATAAGCTAAACGTAGTAAACTTTTGTAAGGCCATTGCATATGATTCCAGAAAGACAATGGATTTGTAGAAAAAGGATTAACTTTTTGATATTTTAATTAATTTAATACTGTATCTTAAAAATTTATGAGCAGCTGAGTTGTCACTGTCGCGTAATCGTGGCCGTCATCATTTTTGTCGAGTCCTGATGCATGTGTGTAAGTTTATCAAGGGAGTGAGTAAATATTAACGTCGCACTATTCAGCTACTCGAGGGCTTTTGGTGACGGATCACGTAATTTGAACCATCAACAACACTTGAGATTTTCAATTTCGTAAGTATCAATAAACCATTTTACTCTTATTTTTTTTCAAAACGTGTTGAGATTTTGGGTGTGGCTTAGATTCGAATATATTCAGAACTCCATAAATTTCTAAAGGTTGGCGACCGCTGCTGTGTAGACTCCTATTAATTATCGCCATACTCACTACTGGCTTTCTGACTGAACTGATCAGAAAATGTGAAAGATTTTCGGGTTTAAATAGGTACATTTAAATTTTATTGTTTTTTTTAGTAATAAAATTTAAACTGTTGCTGCTCTTTCTGACTAGGGTGAAAATTATACTATTTCATTTGGATTGTAATCAATATAGATATACAGGGTGGGGTGCGGGAACTTCATGTTTTGAAAATGTTGTAATGATGCTCATTGAACAGCGCTACGCAATCAAAATTTGTGTTCGCTTTGGAAAATCGGGTGCATCAACGCTGGAAATGATTCAGCAAGCGTACGGCAGGGAAAGCTTATCGCAAGCTCAAGTTTTTAGATGGCACAAAATGTTTAAAGAAGGCCGGGAGAGCGTGGAGGACGAGCTCCGTGCAGGTCGCCCGTTAACATCAAGAACCGCAGGAAACGACAACGTGTGCGACATTTGCTGAACACGGACCGGCGATTAAGTGTACATATGATCGCAGAACAGCTAGGAATGGATAAAATGGTTGTGCACAAAATCATCAGTGAGGATCTTGGGATGAGAAAGATTTGCGCCAAACTCGTGCCGAAAGTTTTAACGGACGTTCAAAAGCAAAACCGTGAGAACGTTTCAAAAGATCTTTTGGAACGCATTGAAGAAGACCCTCACTTTTTTTGACAACGTCATTACCGGTGATGAAAGTTGGTTCTCTCTCTCTCTTTCAGTTCGACCCCGAGACAAGACTTCAGCAACGAATGACATACTCCGCAATCGCCTCGACAGAAGAAAGCTCGCATGTTCAAGTCGAGAATGAAAGCAATGTTGATTGTCTTCTTTGACAAGAACGATGTTGTGCCCGAAGGACAGACAGTCAATGGTGCCTTCTACGTGGAAGTGTTAAAAAGATTGAAGCGACGGACCAAACGAGTAAGACCAGAAATTTCCGCCAATTGGAAGCTCCGCCACAACAATGCGCCGTTTCACACCTGCTTCGTGATTACCGAGAACTTGACAAAAAATTGCATCGTAACGATTCCACAGCCCCAACAGACTTTTTCCTCTTCCCCAAAGTGAAAACCGCCTTCAAAGGGCGCCACCACGGGACCCTGGATGATGTCAAAAGGGCTCGCACGCATGCTCTGAAGGATGCTTTGGTTCGTGACTTCCAGGGAGCGTACGAAGCGTGGAAACGTCGCCTGCAGAAGTGTGTTCATGCTCAAGGAGCATATTTTGAAGACTACTAAAATTTTGTAGCGATATCTCTAATAAATTATTTTTTGGATATAGACTTATTCTCTTTACTTAAAATACACACCCTGTACTTGAAAAGGTGGCTCTTGAAATCAGCTTCATCAGTGTATTGATGATGGAGGGCGATATTTTACAGACGTTGTGTTTAAAACTGTAAATTCAAAGTTTCAATGTGTGGTGGGCGGAAAATATTGCCGCGTTGCGTGGTTAGGCATTCTTCACTACAACACGGTTGAATTAAATAATAAACATTTATTAACTTTAAAGATTAAATGAGTAATTAAGAGGTAAGCTTTCAAGAACTACAACACATGGAACCAGGCACGCTACAATAATAACAGATCAGTTCAGTTTTGGAGTCGTTATGTTGAGCTGTAAGGTCTCTGCATACTCCCCTTCCAGTGTCAACGATACCTAGTTGGAAGATGAACTTTGCGACCAGAACGTGTAGATCGCTGGGTAGGCGTTGAAGCTGTTGGATCAGATTCCACAGTAGCAGGTGTTGAAGCTGTTGCATTAGGTTTCACAGTAGCAGGTGTTTCATTCTTGGTTTGAGGTAGTTGCAAGTCCTCAGTGTTAAGAAAGAAGGCAGGTTTGCATCTATCAATAGATACAGATACCCGTTTACCATTGATGTCAAGGAAAACACTTTATCCTTCCTTTGTAAGACTTTGAAAGGGCCATCATAGGGTTGTTGAAGTGGACGACGTAACATGTCTCGGCGAAGAAAAAACATGTGTTGCTTCCAACAGTCCTGGATGGATAAAAAACTGGACGTTTGCCATGGTGTTTTGGTGGTTTAGGGTGAAGTGATTACATGTGAGACTTAAGTTTCGAAACAAAATTCACAACATCATCGTCTGGCTTGGAAGAGTCAAACATCTCCCCTGGCAGTCGAATAGTGGTCCCAAAAACTAATTCAGCTGGGGTACACAGAATATCTTCTTTAAGAGAAGCTCGTAGACCTAGTAAGATGATAGGGAGTACTTCTGTCCAACGCTCAGTAGCATGGCACTTGATTGCACTTTTCAATGGGCGGTGCAATTCTTCGATCATCCCATTAGCTTGAGGGTGGTATCCAGTTGTACGACACTTCTGAATACCAAGTAGTTTGCTAAGAGTTTTGAAGAGCGAGGACTCAAACTGCCTGCCCCTGTCGGTTGTGAGAATTGCAGGAGTTCCAAAGCGAGACACCCAAGAGGAAAAGAAGGCCTCAGCCACAGTCTCAGCAGTTATGTCTTTGAGAGGTTGGGCCTCTGGCCATTTCGAAAACGGTCAATCATTGTCAGGCAATCGGTGTAGCCATTTGATGGAGGTAGAGGTCCAATGAGATCCAGATGAACATGATCAAAACGTTGGGAAGGTTCTTGAAATGATGAAAGAGGTGATCTAGTATGACGATGAATTTTGGATTTTTGGCAAGCTAGGCAGTGTCTTGCCCACTTAGCTACATCTGATGAGATTGATGGCCAAACAAAACGCTGCTTCATCATATGCACTTATCGACGTATGCCAGGATGGGATAAATTATGCATAGCAGAGAAAACATCTTGGCGATGCTGTTTTGGGATGTAGGGTCTGGTTTGTGCCCGTTGATAGATCACACATAATTTCAGTAGACGAATTGGGAAAAGTTACCTTTTGAGTTCCAAGGAAGTTCCAGATGCTATTAGGTGTGAAGCTCCTGATCAGTCTGTTGTGTCTCAGCAATACAGTCATAGTCAATTTGACTTGGGAAGGTGATTGCAGAAACACGAGAGAGAACATCAGCAGCAATATTGTCAGATCCTGGAATGTGTACAATATTTGTGGTGAACTGAGCGATGAAATCCAGCTGACGGATCTGCCGCGGAGAACACTTGTCACTTTTGCCTAAAAGCATAAGTGAGGGCTTGTGGTCAGTAAACACTGTGAAATCTCTAGCTTCCAGCATATACCGAAAGTGTCGGATAGCCGAGTAGATAGCAAGGAGTTCACGGTCGTAGTAGGCACTGTAAGACTTTTCAGATGAAGTAAGTTTTCTGGAAAAGAAAGCCAATGGCTGTAGCTCAGAGTCCACAACTTGGTGAAGTGCACCTCCTATGGCATAATCAGTGGCGTCCACATGAAGAGCAAGCGGGGCAGAAGGTGAAGGATGAGCAAGAAGTGCAGCATCAGCAAGAGCTTGTTTACACCTCTGAAATGCTGTAATTGCCTCAGAAGACCAGTTTAAAGGCTTTGAGTCCTTCTTACCTTTAGAACCTTTTAAAAATTCACTTAAAAGATACTGTTGTTCAGCTGCTTTGGGCAAGAAACGTCTATAAAAATTTACAGTCCTAAAAATTTTCTCAGAGCCAACTGTCTCTGGTTGTTTGTAATCAAGAACTGCTTGAACTTTGTCAGGCAATGGCTTAATGCCATCAGGAGTGATAAGGTGGCCAAGGAAAAGGAGTTCAGTCACACCAAATACACATTTAGAGATATTTAGTTTTAAACCAGATGAGCTCAGTCTTTGGAATATGGTTCTTAAGTGAGAACGATGCTCCTCAGCATTTTCTGAGTAACACAAAATATCATCCAAGTAGACAAAACAAAAGGAAGTCCTCTTAGTACTTCATGCATGAATCGCATAAAGGTTTGTGGTGCATTCACAAGGCCAAAACACAAATGGGTATATTCGTAAAGACCCCATGGAGTTGTTACAGCTGTCTTAGGAATATCACACTCAGCTATAGGGATTTGGTGGAATGCTTTAAAAATGTCTATTTTGGAAAATATCTTCTTGCCATGTAGTGCATGAGCAAAGTCATTCAAATAAGGCATGGGGTAGCTGTCGAACTCAGTAACAGAATTCAGCTGCCTGTAATCCCCAACAGGTCTAACTGTAGAGTCAGATTTGGGCACAACATGAAGAGAACTCCAGGGACTTTTGGAAGGTCTAATAAAATGCCTTGAGCAAGAAGAAATTCAAATTCTACCTTCACTGCATCATACAGTTTAGGGTGTAGCCTTCTAGGCCTGGCAGTGACTGGTGGGCCAGTAGTAATAATATGGTGGACTGTGCCATGTGATGCTGATTTGGAAATTAAAGAAGGGTTGCTGAGGTCTGGATATTCCGATAAGATGTTTTTAAAACTAATGTTTGCATCTACAGTGAGGATTGAGGGCTGTACAATATTTGAAAAAACACAAGGAGTGAAAAAGAGAAGTTTCCACATCCACCAACCTTTTTTTCTTAAGGTCGATTAAAAGGTTGAAGTGCTTTAGAAAATCAGCACCAATTATAGGAGATGATACATCAGCAATTATGAAAGTCCAGATAAAAGGTCGCCTCAGACCCAGGTTCAGTTCTTTACGGACCATACCATAGGCTGGAATTTTGGTATTATTAGCAGCAAATAAGGAGAAGTTAGACTGAGGTGATTTATTCATAGTTGGAGAGGGTGGGATGACACAGATTTCTTTTCCAGAGTCTATGAGGAATTTCTGGCCAGACTTGCGGTCTAATAAAAATAACCGGCTGGTATGTTGCGAGGGCTCTGCCATTCCAGCTATGACAGAGCTTACTCGTTTTTGCACAAATGCACATGGTGAAACACACTTGCGGGCCTGCTCTTTATAACGGCGATGATAGTAGCAGATGCCACTTCCTCTATTGACACTCCTAGAGCGTGAATGTGATCTCCGGCGGTCAGAACTATATCGTTGGTGGCGAGAGGAATTGCGCTGTCTTGTCAGTTCAGCAACTTGTAGAGACAGCTCTTGGATCTGCCTGGCGAGAGAGTCCATGGTTGGCTGAACACTGCATGAAGATGACTGGGATGGTGGAGGAACAGTTGTGGCAGCACAGATAGTTGAGGATGAACCAACAGCCTCAGAAACCTTATCAGCGATGATAGGCAGTTTATCCAAAGGCTCTGAGGATGCAGATAAAACAGTCTGGATATGTGGTGGCATTCTTTGAAGCCACAAACTTTGCAGAAAGTCATCCTGGAGTTGGCCATTAGACAGCTCTTTCATTTTTTCGCAACAGGTGGCTGGGCTTCTCATCTCCTAGCTGAAGGTCAGTAAGCAGTTTCTTAATTTTTTGAGTCTCGAGTCGCTAAATTGGGTGATGAGCCGCTGCGAGAGAGTGTGATATTTGTCACTGTTCGGAGGGCTTAACACAATGTCCGACACGTAGGAGAGAGTTTCAGCATCCAGGTTCGCAACCAAAGCAGAATACTTAGTATCATCACTGGAGATACCACTGAATATGAATGCATGGTCGCATTGCGCAATCCATAGACGAACGTTGGATTTCCAAAACGGCGGCAGCCGCAACGCAATACGAGCGACTTCAACGGTTTCACTAGTCATATTGTTGAATAAGCAGGAAGCGAAACGAATCTCCGAACGGATGCTTCAAGTGGCCTTGAGGAGAAGGAGAAAAAAATCTTTCGCTACGTACTGATCATCCGTAGTAGAAGAATTTGTATTGCATTCGCCAGTAGAACAGAATAGCTTACGTGTTTTTAAGTCCAAAAAGGGTCACCACTGCCGCGTTGCGTGGTTAGGCATTCTTCACTACAACACGGTTGAATTAAATAACAATAACATTTATTAACTTTAAAGATTAAATGAGCAATTAAGAGGTAAGCTTTCAAGAACTACAACACATGGAACCAGGCACGCTACAATAATAACAGATCAATTCAGTTCAGTTTTGGAGTCGTTATGTTGAGCTGTAAGGTCGCTGCAGACGAATCATCAGTCGATACGAATAATAATTCATGGCACTGACTTTCTTATTCGTTCCCTCACCTGTTTGTGGATTTATCATTTCGATGTTAAAATGATATCCATCATCTCCTCGCCAAAACAGAATCGGATACTGCAATCCGTCGTATGAGCGATGAGTTTCGGAGACTCGCTGAATGTCACCACTTCTGCGATGAAGAATTATGTCGCGCGATTCAGATTCTTCGCCAACTATAACGATCGCCACTTCATCGATTGTTGGTGCATTGAACTGTCTCTCGTGTTGGCCAACGGGTCTTTTGTCTGCTCGAATCACAACTGCATAGTCATTGGCTGGCATTCGTTGAATGGCGGTTTTAAGCAATCGAACTAATTCATTGTGTTGATCGAAAAGGCCTTGTAACGCACCCACAATTTCTCGTCTAGTGCCCGCATTATAATGACATTGTTGTTCAATTTGTTCATCACTGTTTGCCATAAAATAAATTTGAAGGAACTTGTGATCTGCGTCCGGCAATGGTAGAAGCGATCCGGCATGATGATAAATTTGCCCTTGGACTCTGAATGTCGGCATGTAATTTTCGCGCACTATGTTCGTTGCACCGAACGATGTCATTTGGAAGCATGAATTGTACTTGTGGATGTTTTCCAAGAAATGCTTCGACACACGTGTAACAGCAGATAGAAACGTTGACAGTGGTTCGGGTGGTGAATGTAATTCTGGTAGCTTAACTTTTCCACTGGCGCAGCACATTCCACGCGTTTCATTTTTAAATTTGAGTGCACTACAATACATGCAAATTTTATCCATTTTTCCAATGACGACATTTTGATGAAGACTGTAATCATTATTACTGTCATAATGGAATGCACTAAGATTCAAATCAGCGTGCAGTGTTCGTCTTGATCGAGCAGTGCTTATTCGAACATTTTGCAGCCTTCTTTCCCGTAATTCAGTTCTCTCAGAAGAACGGATCTGATTAGTACGTATTCGATCAGTTTCTAATCTTACTTCTCGTTGGTCAGACGATTCAGACGAACGGGTCTCAATGGCGTGTACTCGAAGATTTTCCAGCCTTAATGCTCGTTGCTCGTCTGATTCTGAGGCTCGTAATGCTCTTCTCTTTTGTGCTTGAGGTGTAGATCGGCCAATTGCTCGTCGCTTTGGAGTCATAATTATACAGGAACGACGTGATGCTTTTGAATTTATAAAACGTCGAAAAGTCGCAGATGGTATAAGATGCTAATAAGAAAAAAAACCGCACAGCAAATGCGTTCGGAATGTCAATCAGCAGTCAAATCCTTCACATACACATTCGATGATCTTTGTAAATTCACTGTAGAAAATGAATATAATCAGCTCACGGAAACTACAAATATTCAATCCGATTGAAGTATTTATCTAAATTAATTCAGCTTACGATGAAATGCACAAAATTATTTGAAAAACTCTCCCAAATATAAAAATACGCACAATATTGTCTGTTTAATGTAAGCTAGATATGAATTTCACAACCTACACAAATTCTTATGTCACTCTCGACTCGAAATGTCATCTATCGTTCGCTTCATTTGTTTCAATTCATATCAGCATGAACTGTAACGACAATATATGAAATTCATTAGAATGACATCTTCACATAATCAAATACATAGTTTACGATTCTAGAAAAGACATACAGGTAAACAACCATTTTTATAGAGATAGAGAAGAGAAGAGAAAAGAAGGGAATAAGAGATAGAGGAGAAGAAAAAGAGAATAGAGAAAGAGAGAGAAGAGAAGAAGAGATAGAGAAGAAGAGAAAGAGAAGAGAAGAAAAGAAAGTTTATAGTTTTATTTTACTTATCGCACCAAAAATATATTTTGAGAACTTTTATTTATACGAATTCGTATAGATATCTATTAAAATCAGTATTGAACTTGATACATGGAAGCGCATCTGGTGGTAACTTCCATTAATACGAATATCATATTCGTTTCCTCTGTGTAAAAATACATGGTCATAATGATTTTCATGACAATCGGTTGAACGGGGCAGAAGTTGCTACTCTGCAGCGCCACCTGGTGGCGAGTGGCATCAATGAGCATATTATACAAACCTTCTCCGTGGAAAAATTCATATATATACCAATTTTCATAAGAATCGGTACAGTAGTTTTTGAGTTCATCGATGACATACATACAAACATTCATTTTTATATAGATAGATAGATTAAAAATTAATCTAATGATAATTTTAAATATCCAAAGAATTATTAGTATTTATGGTAAATATATGTTTTTCAACTGAGTATGTGAGACACGCATAAATATCTTTTTCGAAATTCCAATGCAGAATTTCAGTGGAGCTAATACAAAAAATTCCTAGTTTTGCATGGTTAAGATTATAAAAATGTCCTAATTTTAATAACCTTTTCTTCAGTCAACCACTAATGGAACATGAATGATGAGGGATTATGCATAAATATATATTTTTTAACTTGAATTTAAAAAGGATCTTTATGTTTATTTATATGCGCAAATGTTAACTGTAAATTTGTCCAGATGCTTTTAAATACTCTTTATTTGAAGATTCAAGTTAAAAAATATAAACTTGAAGTTAAAGTTCTCTTTGAATGAAATTAATGTTCAGACATTCAAAATTTAAATATAATTTGTTATCTGAACAATACAAAACAAGGGATTCTATGTAAGATGCCCTGAATATCTGGCTTTAAAATTATGAAAAACTAAAAGATTTAAATAGGGTTTTTAACAATGCATAAAATTTTTTTTGCAAATAATGTAATACAGAAGCTTAAAAATTATTCATGTTTAGAAGTGTCCAAAATTTTAAAAGATTTTAAATTTTGAACCTTTTTTTTAATTTTTTTTGACACAACAAAATAATCATTTTTTAAAAAAATCCCTGAAAGTATTGATTAAAATAAGAAAAATGAAACAGTAAATTATCCTCAATGTTTTAATATATAATTTGATTTTAAATAATACAGATATTTTTTAAAAACTTAGACATACATTATAAAAACTTAATTCCATTTGAGAATTTTAAGGTAAAGAAAAAAATGAGAATTTTCAACTCGTTGACTTGCAATTATTTGCGTACACTTTAGGGTTTAAAGAAATTCTTCAAAGCTTTTACGATTGCTACAGGAACCGGTCTCCCCGTGAGCCATAAAACTTCCCCTCAATGCCCATTGTGTCTCCCCGACCGTCTCTAATTATCTTTCAAGATACTAAACCTTTAAAGGGGGGGAAAGAATTCGGAAAAACACGACTTTACCGTTTTTGAACACATTACTTGAGGAGGAAAAAATCAGTTTGGTTCATTTTTGGTGAGTCCCCTGCCTTACGAAAAATTCAGTGTGGTCCGTTTTCGAAGCCTCTCTAGTAGGGCGGAAAAATCCGTGCTGTCCGGTTGGAGGGTTAAAAGCTTTTTCACAGGATCCATACATTCAATGCAATCTTGTTCGGCATTATACTTTTCAAACAACAAAGGTGTGCCTTTTGAAGCTAAAGATACACCATTTTGAATAATAAATACATGGCATCCTACCTTTACATCCACATAGGTTGTACTCATACCTTTTTTCGTTCTGGTCCACAAACGGATCCGTGGTCCTTGAATCAAACGTTTCAAATAGAAATTGTTGTACGATTCCACGGTGGATTATTTTAAATAAGCCAATGCCCGAGTGCATTTTTGTAAAATGGTCGTATCAATGTGTTCCACGATGGGAAATTTTCCACAAATGTATGTAAATAAACCTGTTTCATCATTCGTATCCACATAGTAACGCAACTGTTGAATAATGGATTCATATTCGGGAGAAAATCGTTTACTTTCCTTTAAATCAATGCGAGTGATGGGTATATCCAGAGACACGCTAAATACGTTGTGATTGGTTTTGACTGGTCTCAATTGGTTGGGATCACCCATGGCTACAAATAAAATGGGTTTTCGGACGGCGGAAAAAGTATTGTATCATCCAATGAGCCAACCAAAAAAAACTCACCATTCCAATTTCATCCACCACAATAATATCGGGGGATTGTGGACAGTCAAATGTTCCCAGCAATACTGCACACTTTTTTTTCCAAACACACGACCTCGTCCGTTTCGTGTTGCAATTCCTTTTCCAAGTATTTAAAACTGAACCAGGTCTCCACCCTAGTTTCAGAGCCGAATGAATTGTTTGTCCTCCAATACGTTGTGCCACTCGAGTGGTCGGAGCCATATGCAATTGGGGAATTGATATACGATCAAGGCAACTGGTGACGGTAAATGTTTTTCCAGATCCAGGCCCACCTGCCACTAGAATGACTGCATGTTGACGATTTAATAACCACTGGTGAACCAAGACGGGAAACGTTTGTTGACTCGCAGTTAGCGTTTCAACATGTTTGTCGAACCCCTCATGATAGACGGGCAATTGAAAGAGTGACTCATGGTTGTCCAAATTGTATGCCTAAAGTGGTTACTTTGGTTTTGGTCAATGACCAACAACGTTTAAAATATACACTCTTGGTATGCGAACGAGTGGCCATGTCGTATCTAATGGATTTGTATGCTTTGTTTACTGGAGTGAATGTACCTCCAATGTCAAATACTCTTTTGAAATCAGTCACCACTTTAAACGTGGATAAAATCTTGGAACCTTACAAATGGTTACAATGTATTCAGTGGACACGTTATCAACAGCAAGGTCAAAAGGTGAGCTTGGAATGGTTTATATCCCGACCCAACAATTCGGGATTTTATTATTCTTTGGGAGAAGAAAGATCCTTGCTTGTATCTCGGAAGAATAATATGGAAATGATTCAAATTCACACAGAAACGGTACGTACAATAGCTGGTCTCTCTACGATTTTTTGCACAAGACCCACACTCCAGCAAATAGACAGGCAAACTGTTTAAAGTGTGCAGTCTCCTGTCTCTTTTTAAGACTACAAAAAAAATTTTTTTTTTTTTTTTTTTAAATTTCATTCATACACATTTTGGGTATCTTCTTCATATATTTCCATCCTGATTATATTCGGCAAAAATAGTTGAGCAAAACGAGTGCTTATATATTTTTTCAAGTTACTGTAAGTCACTTTAAATCTTTGTGTGTCACAGTCAAACGGCAAAAATAGTTGAGCAAAACGAGTGCTTATATATTTTTTCAAGTTACTGTAAGTCACTTTAAATATTTGTGTGTCACAGTCAAACTTTAAATCACTTTGTGTGTCACAGTCAAACGGCAAAAATAGTTGAGCAAAACGAGTGCTTATATATTTTTTCAAGTTACTGTAAGTCACTTTAAATCTTTGTGTCACAGTCAAACGGCAAAAATAGTTGAGCAAAACGAGTGCTTATATATTTTTTCCGTTCGACTGCTACACAGGTTGTAACGACTGTAAAAAAAAGTTGTTTTCAAAACGGAAAAACACATGAGCACGACTTTTAAAGTGTACCTCTTAAAATCTGGTTAAAATGGCCTTCAACTTTAAAAAATTGACAGACTTTTAAAGTTGAAAGTTAAAAATCATCAGACTTTTAAAGTTTTTCGGTACCTTCACCTTCGTGTACCAAAAAACTTTAAAAGTTTGGATATTTGACATGTTAAACTTTAAAAGTCGACCCCATTTTTTAAAGTTTTTGACCCATCTATGTTGATGATGCAGGTTCAACTTTAAATTTATTTTCGCATCATGACACTTGAATTTGCTTGGTATTCCAAACGACACTTGAAAAATCGGGCATCTTCCTTTACCAATTCTACTGATTTTGGTAAACTAATCGTGGGATTGGTATCGTTTGGGATTCGATCCCCATGTTCGAAAAACTTTTCTTCAAAGCACGCAGCTAATCCATTGCCACGTAAGCCATTAAACAATTCCATATTGCCCAAACGCATGCCCCCTCCTCGAGATCGTCCTTTTACGGCTTGATGTAAAATTTTATCCATCGTACATTCGCTGGGAGCATAAAAATGTTCAGAGCTCCAATAGGCAATTGGAAAATAAAATGTTTTGGCAAAAAATGCTTTGGCATCAGGTACTACTTGGCCGTCCGTGTTGCGTACCGTTTGAGCATCTCTTCCCTCTCCCCGTGTGACTCCTTCCAAAATTTGCCCGGGCGTCATTCGAAATAAGCTGTAGGGATTCACCAACAAGTCGGGTTGAATACGTTCATCCAACAACGGTAGTGTTTTCATGAGACGCAGAACTCCTTTTTGGCCATGAAAGCTACACAATTTATCTCCCGTACTGGCAAAATGATCTTGTTCCAAGCAAATACTTAACGTTTGAGCTGTTAAATAATACTGAATCACTCGAAAGGGAGTTTTATTGAAATGTAATTGAATCACTTGGTCCTTGACAGGAACGGTGCGTACATGAATGGAAAAGGGCTCCAGTTGTAAAAGATTCTCTCCAAAATGCACCACCGTACCTACGAGACTTGTCTCATCGGCATCTCCTTGCACAGGATGAAACAACACCAATCCATCGGCTTTGATTTTAATCCGTATCGTGTAAAATCGGCAACAATCGAATGCGTTCACGTCTTGACGACACACTATTCCATCTTCTTGCGTGCATCCCAGGAAACTCATATAAGATACCACTACATGAGGTACACGGAGAGCAAAATGTGGAGAAATTCCATCTTGCACAGGCTCTTGCACGATTTGATGATACGGTGTCAATTGACGAGCATATGCTGATAAACTATCCATAAAATAATGAGCATACCGTGCATCTGTAGCCAACACGGCATTTTTTAATGCATTAAAGGCTAATGTGTTTTTAGGAAACGCATTGTGCATAAAAAGGGGATTCAAATCCACATGAAAACTGGTAATGAAATCATATCCAAACCGATCAATAAGCGCTTCCATCGTATTGAGTTGTAACAATTTCTGAGCCCAAAACAACATGTCCTTGGGAGTCACCCAGACGTCCGTTCCAGGTAAACGTTTAAAAAGCAACCCTACTTTGTAACGTATGTACATAAAATTGAATTCTACAAAACATTCTACATGTTGAAACTGTTGTTTGAGAGCATCGAGTTGAATGCGTTGAAAACAGGCCTCGGTGACAGGAATGCAGGCTTCATTGACCACGACAAAATAATGAGGGTGAATGTGGGAGTCGGGTTCCAATTGTAACCATGTCCACAAGGCATCGTGCTGAGCGTCGTGAAATACGGGATCCAACGCATCACATGTAGATACGACCGTGTTGCGTACCATCATGGTGGTTCTTCCCACATTTTTCGTCTCAAAACAACCCAAAATGCATAAAAATCCCAAATAACTATCGTGAAAGGAGGGAACTGAATTATGTTTGACTTTATTGGACATTTGACGCACAATCAGATACGACAAGTAGGGATTAAGAGGATATGTTTGCATGTTTACTTCTCGATAACATCCAATGGTCTTTTCCACAAACACTTCTCCATTGGATCCAATTTCTCGATGAGATTCATGAGGCGTCACCGTCATTTTACCGGCCGATTTACCTTCTTTAAAATAAACTGTTTTTCGGGACAAGACGTGCAATAAGCATCCTGTTTCTATGGATTTGACCACCAAAGTCGTTTTGGATTTAATCAAGGACCAATTTCCTTTCCGCAGGGGAGCATACAAATATTTCACAAAGAGTTTGGTAAACAAATGACCAGGACTCACTACAATTTTATTCACCAAGGAGTCAATATCAAATCGATTCTGTTGATATACTTGGGCCATATAAGCAGCAGCATCTGTTCGGTAAGGACAATGATCAAAAAAGTAATCCACTTGTTCGATCGATTCGGAACCATCGTTCCCCACCACAATCATATCTCCCCGTTTTTTGGGTGGACAATCTGCCACGTAATAGCTCAATTCTTTACCCCGATCCAAAGCATCGTAGGTAAACACACGAACCATTTTTTTCTGTACCATGTGCGTGTGAGTCGAATCATTCGTAAAAAAATAGGGTAAATGGCGCAGAAATCCACAAATGATAAAGAATCCACGGCCAATGTCCACTTCTTGAAAAGAGGCATTAGAAACGGTAGGAATATCTGTTTCAAAAGTACATACTTGCTGATGACGAATGGCTAAATCGATTTGAGATCCCAACATGATGGGATACACGTTACGCAAAATTTTCTTGGTCGGTCGATGTTGTACCGAGAGAGCATACGTGATTCGTTCTCGAATATGTTGATGAATATCTAGAGGTCCATCGTAAATCAGCACGCAATCTACTCGAGTACTTAAAAAATGAATAAAATTCTGAATATGCGCATTATAATTGCCAAGAATAGGTTCAAGCATGAGCGGAACGTTCAGCGGCGGCATATTTCATTCGAAGAGTATGAACTCTTTGATCAAAAGTCTTTAGACTTTCTTGATTAATATGATGAGTGGCGTAAGCACACACTGATATCACTAGAGTAATCACAAACAAACAATATAAATGTATTCCGTGCAAATAGGATCGATGCAAAGTATACTGGCTTCCAAACAATGATTGAAGAAACGTGTGGTAAGACATTCTTTATATAGCTATGTGTAAAAAAAAAAAAAAAAAAAAAAAATTTTTTTTTTTTTTTTTTTACATTACATACAAAAATCTTTCATTTCATTGTTAACAATTTTTGGTAAACTGGATAAACATTATCTTTCGTTTAATATCACAATTTCAGGTGTAATGGTCCCACTTTCACCCAAACAATTTTTCAAATGATCCAAAGACCACTGGATACCTGTTAAAATTGATAGTATATTTTTCCGCTCCCGGTGAAGAGTTCGTATCAGATATTCCCTTTCCATTTTTATTCGATCCAATGCCGTTTCAGACATTTCCCATGTGGGTTCATCCAGCATCAACTTTTCAATTTCCTCCAAGGATATGTAAACTTCAGTTAAAAAATTTGTCAAAATATGTCTCTCACGCTCCAGCGTTCTTTTGACAAAAATTTTTTCACAATCCCGAGTTATGTCTCTTTCTGCCATGTCTTTATTCTTCATCCGCAATTTCATCCAAAGGTCTAAATATGTTTGCAATGGTCTTGTGTATATAGGGATAATGCAAAAATATTTCGTGACGGATATTTCTGGCCTTTATGCGTGTTTTCAATGCGATTTCATCCAATTGAACTTGAAACTCTAGAATTTTATGTTTACTTTCTTCCATATACAAGGCAAACTCCTTGCGATCTTTGGTGTTTTTTCAAAAATTCATGTATAGATTTCTTCAGCTCACTTGTCATCAAATCCTTTTTCAAATTGCGAATCTTTTGGAACCGCTGAGACAGTAGGGGATTGGCCAGTGTCTCTTGATATTCTTTGGTATGTTTTTTGGGGTTGTTGACAGCCAAATACTCGGGAAATTTAGTTTTTACAATGTCTACTAAACGTCCTTGGTCATCCCAAAAATACAGGACACATCCTTCGGGTTCGCTCAATGTATCTCCTTTCAAAAATTGGTCGTGTAACTCGTTCACATACGCTTGACACGCTTTCGTCGTCTGGAACGTTTTTTGAGGAACAGCCCTTGCGTCCGAGGGTTTCGCCAAAGCAAACCACCGGTGATCATTTGTAAACGTAGTGCATCCGATAAATTTACAAAAATTTTGAGGATAATACACGGTCAATTCTGGGCTATCTGCTTCCGTCATCATTTCAAAGTGCAACGTTTTAAGACAATCTTGATCCTGAAAATAAGTTGCATAAGAACGGATAAAGGTGTCAAAATTTTCAATGACTGTATTAAATTTTTTGCGGAGATGTATATCCATAAAGAGTTTTTGTTTGGATCCCACCAAAAAGAGTCCAAATTCATTCCGATCCTCGACAAACCACGTTGGAAGCAAATGGTAATAGGGATGATGAAGTGGGACAAATAAAATATTCACCAAACTTCCGTCAAATTTAGGCGTCACCACGATGCTATCAAAGGTTGGAAGAAACGTCTGATGGCGACTAAAAGTGGGTAAACCTGAACGTAAAGGAGACAATCTCTTTGTATTTTCATTCATCAAGAAAAATTCTCCTCGGTAAAAACGAGTCGGCCCCCAGGTGACATCGGATAGTGGCTTATACGTGGCTTGGTACACGTCGTAATCCTTTAAAGCATATTCCTTCTTAAAATGGATCCCTTTGGGAGGAAATTGTGCACAAATCTTTGAGAGAGAAGATTCATTCCACAAAGTGGCAAGGGACGGATGATCATCCAAAGATTCTGGCCAAGACTGATTAAAATAACGTTTGACGATAGATGGCACAAGATTCCACAGTCCTGTTCCCACATCCAATTGCCACGGGCACTTTTCTGTCAAGAGAGTAGGATATCCGGACCATTTTGTGGGTGGAAATTCAATACGTGGGTTTCTCCAATGTGCATAAGGGTCAATTAAATTGAAAGGAACACAATACACTCCAATTCGTAAACAATTGACAAACTCTATGGTATGGGACCAGTAATAGGTTTGACACGTGTCCACTAAAATAATATCCGCAGAGGCAGAGTCCAGGCATTCTTTCCACAGGGTTTGCAATTGTCTTTTTAAACCGGGAGTATTTTGAATGCGGTTGTAGCAATTAGTATAGGATTCTCCTTCCTGGGCCAATTTCATAAGAATGTCATCCCGTTGCAAATGTAAAACGGATCCACAATTGGCCAATTCTTCAACCAAGGCTCGAGCAATAGTGCTTTTGCCCGATCCTGTAGGTCCCAGGAGATAAATGACAACTCGGCGATCTTTTCGAAAAGTAAAGGGGGATTGGTTTAAATATCCATAACCATCCGCTTGGAATGGAGGTTGCTTGCTCGATTGATCCGCAGCATTTAGGCACATTAACAAACTGAAAATATGGCGAATGCGAGGCAAGTACATGTGCAAGACGGCGTTGACTCGTAAACGATGTTCCGTGGAGGAAGAAAGGTTTCGTAATTGACACATGTGACAATCAATCAAAACTCCCATGGTAAGCAAAATATCTTTAGGTATTTCGTCTTGAAATCTTAAAGTCACCAAACGGGCACCCACTTGAGCGTGACCTCTAAAACTTTGTTGTCCGAGGCCGTCAGTTCGTTCCACCAAAGGTTTTGCAATATCATGAAGAAATCCTACCAGGTAGGCATAAGTAATATCTTCTTTCCATGTGTCTTGTAAAAGATTATCCAGACTACATAGTTTTTCCATACAGCGGCCAACATCCACACAATGCTTTCGAAAACATTCCTGATGATAGGGAAAACATTCCTGATGATAAATCGGGATTAGGCAACCAGTTGAAATTGAAAATTCTCCAATATAAATCGGGAAAATTGTCTGGTGGAAAGATGAGGGATAAAACACGTTCAAACTCAAAAAATATGAATCAAAATCATCATGCATATGATTCCATGAATCTAAATTTCTATATCGATTTGCGCGATACCTGCAGCATTTTAACAAGCTGCAGGCTGAATGCAAAAGACAAACTGCCCATCTAGTAGAGTGAGTGAAAAAAAAATTTTTTTTCGAAAAAGGGGACCGAGTCGACACAAGAGTCGACTCGGTCCCCCTTTTTTCAAGACACACAATATGCCAACGTTGGAAGGTATCTTTTTTTAAAACATGCGCCAGCCAATAGAAATCGTTTCACGTGACCTCATTAGAGTATAAAAGATCAGCAGCCAAACATTCAATCATATTTTCATACTAAATGTTTTTCGCTGTCAGGATTTGAAGTGATTAATATTCTCAAATTCTGGCAGTCTTATCGGTAAATGTTTTTAGCCACAATCTTCAAGTCCGAAAATTGGGGGTGGTCCCCCTTTTTTCGGGTCAATTACTAAACCAAGATTGGAATAATATAGATTAGACTTACCTGTTGTCGTCTTCACACACCCCAAGATTGGAGGGCTTGTCTCGTTGAGTTCGCTGGTGTCCTCCATTTTCTCATCAAGATGTATACATTTCATTTGACATGCCAAGAATTTCATTTAACCCCTTCAAGATGTCTGAATTTCATTTGTTGATGACTCCTGTCTAAATTGTCTCTCTGGGATGGAATGAAAAATTTTCTCTCGCCCTGTGATAAAATATTTTTGGGAGAAATTTGAAAAATTTTATGCTGTTCATAAATGGTTGCTCTCAGTAGAAATTTGAAGGATAATTGAATCGAGACCCTAAAGACAACTTTGGGATAAAAAAATTGGGTGAAAAGTGGACAATAGTCATACAAAAGAGCCGTTTTAACTTTTCTTTTGGATTGAAACCTTAAATGCAAGTTTTGGATAAAAAGTAGGTGAAAAATGTACAATAGTCATATAAAAAAAGCCGTTTAAAATGAAAAAGTGGGAATAAAACAACAAAAATACAGCGTTGAGATGGTTTTCGTTTCAAACGAGATGGTTTCAAAAAAGGTCGTTTTTTCCATTTCCAATCATTTTTTGAAAGAGTCACGGTGCTCAACTATTTTTTCGACCGACTGTAAGTGCACAACCACAAGTGTAAAACGATCAGCTGTTATTGTTTACTTGATCATACGTTGATAATCACGTGATAATCTAAAAATGTTCGCAGCGCTCTCTAGTGATGATAGGAAAGAAAGAAAAGAAAAGAAAAAAGAGAGTTTGGCCTGAGCCACGTTAGCGTCAGGACGCACCGTTTTTGCTCCTCATACGAATTCCTGTGGACAGGCCACGGCACGATACGTTTGCTGGCTGAAAATTTTATTTTTCAGTCTGGCGTCTGCTAGCTAATTACTTCTTTGCTACTGAATTTCTTCAACTGAATTCTCCATTATGGTTCGGAAGAAGACGAAAATTGTTCCCGAACGGCGACGCTCAAAAAATGCATCGACGACCAGTCGCGACGGAAGCGAATCTGCTACCTCGGAAGAGCCACCCGGAGTGGCCGGCATGGAGTTAACCCTTCCCGCATCACCTCAAGCCTCACGACCCGGAACGCCGGAGAAGGCCGGCCCCACACAGCTGCACTGCAAAAAACTTCAGGGTTTAGCCTACCTCATCGAAGTTCTATCGCTATCTATATATATTGAGACTTCCCAAAAAGTACTGCAAGGAGCTATCAACAGTGGACTCACAGATCCGACCAACCCGATAATACAGATGGAATCAGCTGCCCTGGAACTCAACAACACAAGACTACAAAGTGCGGTAAGTGAGTACACTTCTCTACCCCCCCCCTGTGGCATCCCCAACTGTTCGCGACACAACATAAAAGATACACCAATTAAACTTAACGTTCCCGACCCATCTCCCCCACCTACACCGATTCCGACAAAACGTAAAGAAAACTCCGAAGGTTTTACTTCTCCCCCTTCCCGTAAATTAACTAAATCAACTCCTTCAAATTCTAACACCGACTTAAACTTTAAGATCAATCTAACCAACGCATTCAGTGCACTAGATAACACCGCTACCGAAGAGCCAATAGAAACCCCAGTTACAACTAATAAATCACCCGTAACCACCCCTCGCAAAACTAACCAGTCTATTCAATCACCTAAACTGCCTCCCCCCATCATGTTACTGATTACGGACGACCTACGATCACACTTAAAAACTCTTACTGGAAAAATGCCCACTTTACGTATCAAAACTGCCGGTAAATACGTAAAACTTTACACGGATACACAAACACAGCACGACACGCTCAAACAACTACTCGAAGTGCTAAAATACCCCTTCTACACATTCACACCCAAATACGAGCGACCCATCAAAGTCGTTCTCAAGGGCCTTCCCCGCTCAACCACAACGGCAGAAATTAAATCCGACCTTCTTGATCTGGGCTACACTATCAATAAGGTCACACAACTAACAGGAAATATAACTAAACAACTCTTACCGGTCTTGACAATATCACTACCAAGAAACACTTTTAATGACAATATCTTCAAACTTAAAACTAGTCGTTAAATAAAGAGCACTTTTTTAGAAGAGGAGAGGGGAAGGAAACAGGGGGATGACAGTCTGCAGGGTTACAGAGCTTAGCAAATTTCTCGCCAATATCGGCGCTTGCTTTGAATACGATGCCAATCATTCATTTTCGCATTAGACGTGGACCTGTTCACACGGTGAAAGCAGTATTCTTATCGAAAGCATAAAAAAATATCTAACCATCTTTCGAAATAGCAAGTTTAAATACATGGAACAAATTTATTTTAAATGAAATTAAATAATTTGTTCATTATTTTTTGAATAAAAAGTTTAATTATGTAATTGCAGTGGTAAGTAATACACAAGTGCGAGCAGAAAGCGCTTACATTATTGTTTGATTGTTTTTTGAAGCTCCGCGTTTTTAACGAAACGATACTGGATTAATTTAGATAATACGATTACTCATGGCACGGAAATTCAAAAAAGAAGCAGCTCCTCTGTTGTACATTTTGTAGATGTTACGAATAAGTATTTTAAATATAACCAATAAGTGATTTTATCGGATCTTTTACAAATGTTATTACTATAAATCGAAAGGGTAAGTTTTTTGATACAGAATAAAAAAGCGTTTACTAAAGTGATTTGAAAAGCTTATTTTCGTATTTAATTCTCTATTCTACAAAATATAATGTTTATTTATAATTTTAGATAGCTTGTGCACTGAATATTCATTGATAGATTTTTATTAAATCGGTTATTTGTTTCGCTCATTCTGTGGGTCATCAAATTACATTTTGATCGCTACGTAATCGTAAATACTTGTTTTATTAATAACAATTCAATATGTATATATATTCATAATGATACAAGTCGAATGACGGATTGACCGAAAGCTATGGTTTTCACTCTGACAATGAATCGAGTTTCTCTAATATTTTTGTTTAATATAAACGGAAAATTTTTAAAAGCTTAATATTTTATCACTTTATATCAAACTCTCTCTCTGTAAAAATAAAAAAGCAGACTTCCAAAATTAACTAGAAACAATTTTTTTTCTCATACTTTCAAGCTAGATCAGATTTTAAATTAAACTCATTTTCAAACGGAAATTAGTATATATCCTTCCATAGTATAATCATATATCTACACACATAATGCATAAACTCGACTCAATTTGTTACTAAATTTATGCCAAATAGAATAATGAAAAAGTGGATTTCAATTATATGTTACCGCTAAAGTAATTATTCATATATAAATACATATTTGTGAAAGCAATTCTTTTTTGTACCTAATGAAATTCGAGTTCGAACAAGACAAAAATTGAATTACATACTGCCTGTGTTATAGTTTTTAATTAAATGGTATGAAAAGCCTAAATTCTCTCTACACGCTATGCTTAATGTACACGCAATAAGTTTTCTTATAAAGAGAAAGTTAAAAATTCACAAATTTAAAATGCAAGAATTCTTGTTCCGTAAGAAACCATAGGATACTCTCTTATGGTTTCCTCTTCTAAAATAACTATACTAAACGCCGAATTAAAAATAAATTCCCTTATTTAAATGCCTACAAAATGAACGAAAAGGTTTATTGAAATATTTTTTACCTTAGCAATAATAGAAACCACAATTTTACACAATTGTTTCTTTACAGTAAATTATTTTAAATACAAGGGATGCATTTTCTACTATGTTAAAAATCATACGGCCAATTATTGACAAATTACTAAAAAAAGAGCACTTCTAAATTTATATTAATTTAAGTATACAAAGCATGTTTTAATTTTTTTTTATGAAAAGTGATTAGAATTTTTTACGAGATTTTCCGGCCGTAATTTTATACCCTTGCTAATTTTAAATAATTTAAATAGAGTTTTTCCATAGAAATGTATCTAATTATAAAAATAAAATTTTATTTCTAAGAATGTCCCTAAAATTTTAAGACACGTTTACCTATATAATGGACATCATACTTAAATTCCTGTTTAATTTAATTATTGAGTTCCAACCCTCCTCCCAAACTTTTTAGACAGTTATAAAAGCGTGATTCTTGCTGATTAGTGTCTGGGGGGTAAGGATGATAATCTTATTTTTTCTGCTTTTTAACTCTTCAAAACATGCATATACTCTGAAAATAGTTTATTTATTCAACCATATAATAGTATTACTTCTATTTGTTATTCTTCCGTGCTCTTTTTGATAAATACTGAAGTGGGAAAAAAATTACTTTTGAGTCAAAGATAATATTCACAGTCCTCTAGTGTAAATCAATTGCTTTTCATGTAATGTTAAATACAGTAAATTATGCCAATCCTAGTTCATAATGACGTATAAAAATTTAATCACGCAAAGTGATAAAGAATATGGTGAAGCATTGAATATCGCAAAATGGGTGATGACACAGATATTTTTTATCAAATTGCAACTGTAGCATTTTTTTTTCTGAAATAAAAGGCCATTTAATTTCATAAATAATTTCATAAATAATTGCATTATATATATATATATATATATATATAGTGGCGCACACAAGGGGGGTCCGCCCCCTCCCGCCCCCAAAAGCCCTTGATTTTTTCCGATTGATTATAATTCTAAGTATATAGTACGTAAAATTTAATTAAGTATTTGTTATTAATGATTAATTTTATTAATTAATGCTAATTATTTATTCAATAATTAGTTTTTTACTGTGTTTTGCTCGCGAAAATCGACAAAATCAAAAGGAGCCTGATACAAGAATGGTGAACTTTCGACCCCGGACCCCCCCTTGAAAAATTCCTGTGTGCGCTACTGTACATATATATATATATATATAATACTTTTAAAGAAGCGTGCAAATAACCAAATATCATACAAAAAGAGGATAAGCTACATGAAATTGGGACTTGTAAGACACATGACTTTTAACAAATTTGGTAAATTCAATGCAAAAACTACATTATTTTTTTTAAAAACACATTTAATACAACTGATCACATACGCGAGTACATTTGTTATTTTGATAAATAGTTTTGGAATATATATATATATGATACAATCTAAAACATAGTTTAAAATTAGAATATAATACATTGTTGACTAATTGTGATATTGGTTGCTAAATAACACGGAAACATTAGATTTGTGGTGCCTCAATTTCAATAGTATGCGACTGCATTAAATTTGGTAAAACACCATTTTCAATAATTTTATCGAAAATGCCGAAGTTTACTTTGCTTTTATTTCAACTTTTGCATAGTATTCTGTTCTCTGTATTTTAATGTTGGATGATATCTGCAAGCCACTGTATTATTGGCTGAGATTTATTTTTGTGATAATTTAGTTCAGAAAGAAAAAAATACAGCATTATGTAACAAAATTTGTTTCAAACGTATAGAGAATGTATTTGATATAGCATGACTACGATAAACCTGGGTCCCGATTTAATTAGTTATAATTGTAAGGGGTATATCACAGTGTGTTGACAGTGTAAGAAAAAAAAAAAAAAGTAAAAACAAATATTTCTTTATAGCCTGTGTGACGTATATTCAATGACACTACGAATAACCAAAGACCTCCCTCACTCTGATTTTGGCAGAAATTTAGGGGCCATAAAAGAGATAGACATCTGCTTCGCTTTGCTTCTAGGGGAAGGGACAAGAGACGGCCAACGCATTCTTGAGGAAGTTCCGACTCCACCCATTTCCTTTAGACCGGATATGCCAAAATTTTTATTTCCTAAGATCCGAAAAATAACTATAATGCTAATCAACCTTAAATGGCAATTTAGTTTATCTTTATTTTCTTACGAATTGGTTAAGAAAAATTTACATTTCCTTTTTAAACTTCATTGATATCAATCCTAATTAGTGATATTCTAAAGTAATATTGTTTTTAATTTTTCATGTCTGTAATACTTGTTTATGATTACATTTAAATCAGCTAATATACCTCCTTTTCATTTTTTAATCGATGTAATTTCTTTGCTCAAACGTGAATGGGATTTTTTAAGCGCTATTTTTTAAAAATTAGCTTATTTTTATATACATAAGGAACTGAGGAAAAATATTTGAAATTATAGTATGATCATGGAATGTACATTGAAAAACTATTTAAGTTTCAATAAGTAACAAGTTTTATTATTAACTGTAGTAATAAATTTTTTTTGGAGGGGTGGGTGAGTTTGTACGGAATTAATGATTTCTAATATGCAATAACGCATGCTTTTTTGATTGGATTATTTCGAATGCGAAAGTTATTCCTTGGCATTAAGTCATCTTAATACAACCTAATTGGAAAACAAAAGAGATGCTGACATTGAGTTTCAGGATTTTAAAAATTAAAATTTGTTGGATTGAAGGAAATTTGTTTTAAGATGCAAAAATTTCTTTATATGGCAAAGAAAAAAATTATAACTGATAATATTCACTTAACTTATTCTTAAGATTTTAAAGACTGTGTAAACATTTACCACTTTGTAATAGAAAAAGGTAAAATTAAGAGAAATTTTTTTTATATAAGTATTAACATTGATTCTGATGCTATAAAATGTAATAAAAACTTTATAAATTTTATAGATGGCATACAGATTTTGAACAAAACGTTAGTTTTCAAACTCGTTGAATCTCACTCAAAGTAAAACATTTTAAAGATGTTACAATGTTGATAAAAAAGTATAAGCTGATCACACATATACACAGAAAATATTATATTATTTTAGGAATAATATTGAAGCTGAGTAGTCGTGCATCACGCTTCCACACCACAGGTGCGAGTTTCAAACCCCGGGCTGGGCATGGTTGACTCAGCCTTTCATCCTTTCAGTGGGTCGATAAATGAGTGTCATGCTTGCTTGGGAACTAAACACTGAGAGTTTCGCGTCATATTGACCACATGACCGAAGCATCTGCTCACGCAACTCAGCGCCCAGGATCACGTATACTGAGATGGGCACAGCAGGTCTTGGCTCTCATGGGCTGTTGCGCTACTGAGTTAAGGAATAATATTTGATTACAAAATATAAATGATCAAATTAGAAAAAGCAGTTGAAAGTACAGAATTTAATGTACAAAGAACACATATTAAGGAATAAACATTTTTTCCCCTTTAGTATGAGCAAATGATTATAATGCAAACAGATACCATTATTATATAATAAATTATTAGCTTTATACATAGAGATATTCTAAAATCGTTTATAGAAAAAACAGTTTTTAATCGATGAAAATTTCAATAACTGAAAATTGAACAATTAATGTTTTTCTGTTCAGCTAAACGAAAAGACTTTTGGCGAAAACGAACCTCGTAATTTTGAACTATGATCAAGTGACGATAACGACACCTTTAGCTGGCACCCCTGTCTTAACTTTTTCAAAATACCACACCAATGAGAAGACGTTTGAGCCTCAATAGATTTAACGTTTTGTATCAATACTTCTACATGACGGCTAATAACTAGATGATAAATATCGAATATTCTTTTTTGTATTTTTTTTTTTAAATCTATTTCCAACTATAATCACATTTAAATTCTAATACCGGTTGAGAAAACTCTCTATCGAATTTTCAATAAATATAGTTCCATCTTTACAAAATTAGATTCAGCAATTAATTTTTTAATTTTTGTAATTACACGATAAATCATTTTTTTTTAGGATATTTTTTGACACAAATACAAAATTATTCATTAATTAACTGAAAAAAAATACAAAAATGTAATAGTCTTTGTACAAATTTTGTTCTATATATTTCATTAACAAATCTCTTTAAATTGGAAAATTTAATGCGTTAGAGCTAATAATATTAAATTAAAGAATTCCACTGTAAAATTAATTATGTACACCGTTGAAAATCAAAAGAGTCAAATATTTCATTAAGTATCATTTACAACAAAAAACCATTAAGACACTTTTTTTTTAAGAAAAATTTTATTTAAAAAAATAATTAAACTGAAAACCAATATCCGCTACAAAACTTTTCGCCTTCCCCACTAAAATACTCATATAAACCCGTGTTTATTTTGGAAGAGTTTTAAAGAATATTAAAGCTAAATAGAATATTCCTGCTAAGACGGTTTTTTACGAGAATGTCAGCTCAATTCCCGTCATTGACCATTGTTCAAAATTACGTGGTCCGTCCAAAAGCCCTCTTGTAGCTGAACAACCTTAATATTTTAAACTAGCAAAAAATACAGTGCAGTTTATAATTAGTTTTATTCTTAAAAATACAATATCTGCATATTCAATTAAAATTCATTCATTATAATTAAAAACCCCCCAAAAAAAGTATAAAAAAATTGCCCAAATGATATAGTGTGAAAGAAAATTTATTTATTTTAAGTACCAGAACAATAAATAGCACGTTTTTGAAAAAATGTCGTAGGTTTTAAACCAAATGTGCATAATAATTTCTGATCATAAAAAAACATTTCTTTTTACATGACGATAATTTATAATAATTCATTCAAAAATGAATTAGTTTTAACAAACAAATAAAAAAATAGGCATTATTCTGATCACAGGAATTAAAAAGAAAAGCCACTTGCGTAGCCAAAAAAATGAGTTGTTCACACAAAGTTTGATCACGATATATGCTGACCTGGGCAATTGCAGCTTTTGCTTGCAGATGTGTCATCTTCCTTCTGACTTGACAAATAGCGTTATATTTGACACTTTTTACAAATTTTTATAAATTATAAAAGCCTATGTGTTATTTGATGTATAAGAACACATATTACTGTAAAGTTTCATTAAAATCCATTAGTTATGAAAGACCCTCAAAGATTTTCATGCAAACTTTCATCTTTATAATATATATTAATTATTAGCTTTATACATAGAGATATTCTAAAATCGTTTATAGAATTGCAAATCGATGAAAATCTCAATAACTGGAAGAGAGAAGTGCTGTCAATTAATGTCGCTCTGTTCAGCTACACGAGGACTTTTGGCGACGAACCCATGGCGTAATTTTGAACCATGATCAAGTGACGAGGACGACACCTGAGCTGGCACCCCTGTCTTAAAATCCTCACCACACCAATGAGAAGACGTTTGAGCCTCAATAGATTTAACGTGTATCAATACTTCTACATGACGGCTAATAACTAGATGATAAATATCGAATATTCTTTTTTATTTTTGAATCTATTTCCAACTATAATCACATTTAGTTTCTATACCGGTTGAGAAAACTCTATCGAATTTTCAATAAATATAGTTCCATCTTTTACAATTAGATTCAGCAATTAAAATTTTAATTTTTTTCTAATTACACGATAAATCATTTTTTTTTCAATATTTTTTGACACAAATACAAAATTATTCATTAATTAAGAAAAAAAAAAGTTTTTCAAAAATGTAATAGTCTTTGATATTTTGTTCTATATATTTCTTTAACCAGCCTATCCATTTAAATTCTAAAAAATTGGTGTAATTGGGTAAAAAAAAAAAATTCTGATATAAAATCTGAATCTCCCCACGTAACAACTCAACATTAGAATCATTGTTAAATTGAAAATCACAAACTATATCCCTGATATTGCGTCATTAAGTATAACTTTACAAGGGCAAAATTCTCATTAAAATCTTAATTTTTTATTTAACTATATTAAAGGAATGCCTATATTTTATGTTGTTTATTTCTTATTAATTCCTACTACTAGTTCACTCTTTTTCAATCGTTAATAAAATACTTTCTATTCATCCATTGAAGTTCAAATACATCTTTTAAACTAGCAGTGGATGACACTTGATGTTAATACCATTGTTTCTTTTTTTTTTTTTCACATATTAATTCATTCATTATATTTAAAAAATGAATAAAAAGTAAAAAAAAATAGTCCAACAGCATATATAGAAAGGAAAATCGTTCGTTGTGCCCCCTGTTGAGCAATAAATAGCACGTTGGACTTTTAATCCAAATGTCGTAGGTTCGAATCCCTCCTGGGATGGCCTAATTTCTGAGAATGTGATTTCTTTTTTACATTACTATTTTATAGGAATAATTAAATTCGATAAATGAATAAATAGTAACAAACAAACAAAAAATAGTCTAACACCATATATAAAAAAATAAAATGAAAAATTGCAAGGAAAATCGCTTTCTAGTTTGTCACTTAATATTGTAAGTCGGTCATATGTATATACATATTTATATTAATTGTAACTATTTAATAAAAAGTAACTAAAATAAAAGATTTTCTTTGTTGACCTAAGAAGGAATTAAATATCCTAAATATTATCCAAAGTATAATTTTTGAATACATATCCTCACTGGAAAACATTTTTCTTTTAATTAATATGTAAGAAATGAGCATTTTTTTATATTGATGAGTTAGTACACTAAATAATAAGTTATGTGAAATAATGTTGCTCTCTCTCTGTGTGTTGTTACTAATGCCACCTATCTGACGATGTCAGATCGAGGCCCAAGAAATTCATCGCTGCAAAGGGCTACAAGTACGCTTGTCGTTAGCCGTAGCTTTGAGTACCATTCAGGTAACAGTACGTTTTGGCTGGGTTCCACCCCAATTTTGAGGGAGAACATCTTAGGGGTGATCAGGGGCCTCCCAGCTCTTGGCAGCTCTCTCTTAAAATAATTAATTAAATGGGGGAAATAAGCAATGCATATTAGAAATATTTATGATATTGATCCCGTTTCTACATCACCATGAGGTAGGAATCTCGATGCGTTTTTTTATAGAGGTATCGCCATCTTTTACTTTATAGAATAATCTGGACAAAGCCAATTTTTAATTTTTGACCCATTCTTAAAATTGACGCATTTCCAATGTTACCAGTAACTGCAATCATCACACTGAACCATATTTTTTTTTAAGTCGTTGCGCTTTCACAATGATTGCAACGCCAAAAGTTTTGTTTCAATGTAAATATTTTTCTACTTCTTCCCAAGCTTGTGTAGTAAATAATTCTTGTACAGATATGTCAAATCATGATTTATAACAGAATCCGCAATTTAATTATCAGGTTTTAAATCCTGTACACTAAAAAGAAAAGTTTTAAATTTTCACTCCAATAAATGTTTTTTTGTTTCCAAATTTGATATAAAGGTACATATTTTTATGTGTGGCCCGCGAGATTATAATATTTTTCCGAAGTGGCCTGCAATTTCTTTTGGGTTGGACCCCCTGGACTAAGGGTTTAACCAAAGCGCTCTTTTGCGGTTAATGAACTTGGAAATTCCAGTTCTGGAACAAGCCTCTCAAATAAACAATCATAAACCATATCATTATTCCCCTCCACCACTAAAGAGAACAAAAATAAAAGCTCCTTTTTCCCCGGACATCGTAAGAGAAATCCGATGACAGAACACCCCGAACCAACTCCTTTTCCTTCACTGTGAATTGCATAGAAGTCGCAAATGTTTATACTGCAACAAAGGTCATGAACTCGAGGCCTGCCATTTCTTAAGCGCTAACGAAAAGAGAGAAATTTTAAGAAAAAAGGGGATGTTATTTGAGCCTCATGCCCGGTCATAGATCAATGGAATGTGCGAAAAGAGAGTCATGTCCTATTTGTAATGGCTCCCACCATTTCACAATATGTTTTCGAAATCGGCACGGTGACGATTTCTCTCCAAAAAGTGAAACAAATAATATAGTTTCAGCAGTATTTAAAACAGAAGTAAATAGTGTATTATTACAAATATGTGCTGAGTTAATAGATGACACAAAAATGAACAAGAAGTTGTTAGATTATTCTTATTCTTAGATAATGGTTCACAAAGAAGGTTCGTTTTAAAGAGTACTTCTGAGAAATTTAACTTTCTAATTCTTAGAAAAGAAAACCTTTCCATTTGCACATTTGGTGCTAAAGAAACTGAAATAAAAACCTTAAATATAGTTAAAATAAAATTGAAAAACAGGAATGATCCAAATTTGTACATTGCAATGGAAGCGGTCGAGACAGAACATATTTCGATTACACATTTACCAACCCCTGATAAAAAAAAAATTTAGATATTTAAGAAATGTACAATTAGCTGATTCTTATGAATTTAACGATAAAGAAATATCAATTCTTATTGGCGTGGACTATTATTATCAAGTAGTTATAGGTAGAATTACACGTCTAAACAAAAATCTTATAGAAATAGATACATTATTTGGGTCAGATCGGGAGGAACTTTTAACAATGAGTGTTATTGTTAATGAATCCAATACTTCGAAAAAGCTTAGCGAATTTTGGGATTTAGAGAATTTAGGAATAGAAGCAGAGCTGACATTTTGAAGCAATATTTGTTTATTGCATATCTTAGTAAAATATTTATTTACTTTAAAAATTATAGTGATAAATTTTTGTATTTAACAATACTTGTCCGCACTCTAAAATTTTGCCACCCTGCCTAAATGCGACACTGTGTGGGTGTACATAATGGATATAAATATTCTCTCTTAAAAATTATAGATGGAAAATTTATATGGACTAGCAATTTTTTATTATTAGGAATATAAATTTTTTTAGTATGTAATTTTATGTCCAAATTTGTATAAAATTATAAAAGTGCAGAAAACTTTAAAAAAAATTAAATTAAAAACTTTAAAAATATTTTTCCTTTATTGATTTCGTTAAAATATAAAAGTTTTATGGCTTTAAAATAATAGATTTTTTTTTTTTTTTCTGAATGATCTTTTGGATTAGTTAGTTCGAATAGGAAAAATGGACTGTTAAGGTTCACTGTGAAACCGTAAATTTCTCGAAATTGGAAAATGCTAAATTCTTTTCTTTGTATATTTATGTTCATCATCATGTCTAATGGTGATATTTAAAATTATTTTGTTAAATTTTCAAAGGGAATATGTAGTGAACTTTAACCGCTTGCCTGATTATCTCGGGTTAGTATATATTACAGCTAATTATTATCCCGAGCGGAATTTGTCTGTACGATTTGTTTTATCACGGTTTTACTCGGCCTGAAAGAAATGAAAGGAAACGCTCAGCTTTGGTTGGCAGTTAGACAATTTTTATCCCGCCCGGTTTGGCTGATACGTTGGTTAAAAGGAAGATTGATGTGAATGGAACATTTGGATTGAATAGAAGAGATTTATCTCGAGATCTAAAGACAAAGAAATTTTTTTAAAAAAGGAGAAATTATTGGGTATTAGAGAGGGAAGTAACTGTAATTACATGGAAAGATAAGAAGGATGTTAGTTTAATTTCCACAATACATACAATCGAAATGCAGAATGTAACAAATGAACGGGGAGAGACAAAGTCCAAGCCTAAATGTGTAGTTGACTACAATGACCAAATGGGTGGTGCAGATAAAGTTGACCAGCATTTAGCTCCTTACTTTACATCCAGAAAAAGAGAGGAAAATACTAATATTTTCTTCCATTTATTGGATTTGGCCTTGTGAAATTCCTTCATTTTGTACTGTAAATCAGGAGGTTCATGATCACCTAAACAATTTAGAATGAAACTGACTGAAAAACTAATTTCAGAAAATCATCGTGACGAGTTTTCTGCCACATCAGGAAAACCCAGCATTAGTCCTTCACCACTCAGGTTAACCTCAATGCATTTTTCAGATGTTATTCCTGCATCTGAAAAAAAAAAATCAAATCCAACGAGACAGTGTTCCCGTGACTGTGCTCCTGTAATAGAGATTCCAGAAATAAGCCAGTAAGAAACGAGACTAGATACCAGTTTACAGAATGTCAGGTATCTCATTTTGTGTTGTCCCTTGTTTCAAAATCAATCATATTAAGACTAATATTTAACTTTTTTTTTTTCCATTTGCCAGATATAACTCGGGATAGTAAACTAATATTAAAACTAAATGTTTTTACGCCTGTAAAAATTTTAAAAACTCAACTTAAAACCTACATATTTTGTTTTGTTTCGTTTCATTGTATTTAATAATAAAATTAAAAATGTGATGATTTTTTTTTGCAATTTTTTCAAAAAAATGTGTAAAGGAAGCGGTTAAAGGGTTCAGGAGAAGGAGAGATTTATGGTTCTAAGTAATGAGACAGGGGAAAAGTTTCTACTGTTTATCAAAAAATATATATACAGTCGAACCTCCATATAACGAACCTCTATATAGCGAATTTTTCTACGCGCATTTCAGGATTTTCTTCATAAAATAAACTTCCTATAGTGAAGTGCATTTTCTATGCAACAAACTTTTTTTCTTGTGATTGGATTTTTTCTCCTTATTTTTAAAGTAGTTCCGGACATTTTAAGTTATTCTCTCTTAACACATTTTATGGTTCTCATAAATCTTGAACTGCTTTTTTTTTGTTTAGCGCGCTGAGAGCAATAGATTTCTGGGAGTTTCATCCCAGAAGTACTACTTTTCACTAGAAACATCTTCGATATCCTCTTTCACCCTCAGTGGAATTGCATCGTGTCTCCGTGTCCTTGAACTAATTTCCGTTCATTTGTAGTGTTGATCAGTTGTACTGGTAACTTCGTTTCTGATAGTTCGTAAGTGCTTGAGCATGAAATTTTTTTAATTTTTCAGGAAGTAGATAAAGGCGTCAAAAAGAGGACATGGCTTTATCATTTGGTTTTCCTCCAAACAGCTTATCAACTATTATAAGAAATCGAGATAAGCTTCGAAATTAGGATTCATTGAATTCTTGTTCAAAACGTAGAAGAACATGTGTCCATGAAGATTTCGACGAGGCAGTTATGAAGTGGATACATACAATGCAAGATAAAAATGTTCTGATCTCTGAGCCTTTCGTAATAGAGAAAGCTTTTCCATTTGTTAAGGTATTGGGATAAGACCAATTTCTACGTAGCAATGGATGACTAGAAACATTTAAGAAAAGACACGGAAAATTGCACCTGAAGGGATTTTTGGTGCATTTCAAAGATATGAAACGTATTATGAAACAAAGTATTTTTCAAATAAAAAAACTCAAACAAAATTAACATGTTTTATGCATAATTAAATTTAAGTCTGCATGTGGTGATGTAAGTTTAAAAAGTCTTGTTATAAAATAATGTATGCTTAAAATTACTTGTATGCTTTAAATTAGAAAATGTCCTTAAAGCTCATTAATTTTAAAATAAAATTATTTTCTTTTTGTAAATACAGTGTATATTCCTCAACATTCTTTTTTCTTTTTTTTTTCGATGGGTAAGATATGCTGCAACGTAAGTTAATAACAAACAAGTATATTATCTAAAAAAATTTTTAATGTACCATCTATATATAAAAAGGAGAAAAGCGACTCACTCACTGACTGACTGACTAATCCACGATATCTCCGGAACTATTAAACTTACATATTTGAAATTTGGTAGGTAGGTTCCCTTCATGGAGTAGACATCAGCTAAGAACGGATTTTGCAAAGATCTAATCCCAAGGGGCGTTACGGGGGCTTAAGGGGCGTTATAGATAATTATTTCCATTATTAATCTATTAGATGTACAGTCTTGAAACTTGGTACACAGATTTCTTTCATAAAATAGAGGTACCTTACATAATGATTTTTACGAAAATTGACCTCCAAGGGGCGTTATGCATAATTATTTCCATTTTTAAACTATTAGAAGTACAGTTTTGAAATTTGATAAGCGGACTCCTTTCATAGAGTACAGATCCGCTACAAAATGGGTTTTGTGAAAATCGACCCCAAGTTTGCGGAGAATTAAGCAGCGTTATAGGCAATTAACTCCTTTTTTAAACTATTAGACGTAAAATCTTGAAATTGAGTAAGCAGATTCCATTCATTAAGTAGAGATCTACTATAAGATGGGTTTTGTGAAAATAGCTTCCTAAGTGGCGTTGCGGGGGCTTAAGGGGCTTTATTGATAAATATTTCCATTTCTAAACTATTAGACGTACAGTCTTAAAATTTGGTAAGCGGATTCCTTTCGTGGTGCATCTACGTGTTCCTAAAAATAAATTCTTTAAATACACAAAAGAAATTTAAGATTATATTTTTTTCAACAGTATTAAATTGTTTTCATTTGTAAAAAAGAGGAAATGCTCTTGAATTTTAGAATACTTGATAGTAAAGTACAAACAATAAGCTGGTATCAAAGACAAAATATTATGACTACAAACATTTTTAATTTGCCGAGGAGCTTCATGTATCTCGGTAAACTTGTTTACATAAAAGGATTATATTCTTCTTTGTACTGAATTGTTTCTTTTGCGAGTAATGACAAAATACTGGGCTTCTTAATTTTTTTTTTTCGACTTTTGTACAAAAAGAGTTATATTCTTAGCCTTTGGATAATCCTTACTTTTCATTTAAAATTTCAAAAGAATTGCATAATGCCTAAATTCTAAGATTACTGCTCTGATTTTTGTGCGATGATGAACTGATTTTGTGCGTAAGGTAGAGCCAAAACATTCCTACGAAGACAACTGCTTCGATCAACATTCAAAACAATTACAAAAACATTTCCTTCTCAACGCACTGACTCCGCAATCGAGTTGCAGATAACTGTGACAACAATTTTTCTTTACTTTTTTCAAAACGAAGAGAAAGACTTTAGGTTCAAATAACACTCCCCCCCTCCTCTTCGTTTGAACAGTCCCCTAAAGTGACCGGGAAAGTAGAAGAGGGCTTTGTCGGCATAGTTTCTATTTATCCTATGTCCGACAATTTAACAGAAAAGGAAATGCCCTTTCCAAAGATTTATTACGGCAATAAGAGGAAGAATAGTTTTCCAAGTTATAGTTTTTTTTAGATTTACAAGAAGGCAGAAATGCATTTCTAGGTTTTCTTACACCAAATAGGCATATGATAATCAACAATGACCAAAAACTGAAGGATCAACAATAATCAACGGGGAGAAGCATTTTTTGTTGATATTTTTATATCAACGACTTGTTGATATTTTTATTTTACTACTTGCTTTCCATATTCATTTACATGAACCATCTTATTCTGTATTCAGAGTTTCAAATGTTCAACAGCCTTAGAGCGCCCCCGAACACTCCTTTCTTTGTACATAAAATGCGTGACTCACGAATAAATAGGCGGGGAAAAAAAAGAGAACGAACATATTATTTTAATTTAAATGTAACTATCTGTTCGACTACGTTCAGATTATATTTATTTTTTTCAGATATTTTTGGATTGGATAATTTTTTTTTAAAAATTATCCAATATTCTGTAGAACTTTCTAAGTTTAAAAGTCCCCATTTTCCTTTTCTTAGAGAAACTTGTGTTTGGAAATCGCCTGTGATAATTTCTACTGATTTCAGTTCAAAAGATTTCTTTTCCTTTTAAAGGAGACATTTCCTACGAATTTAAACCACATTCCACCAAGATTTCTTTTTCAGTATTATTAAAATGGCATTGAATGAAATAGTATAAAACATTGATTATATTATATAAAACACTAATCACAATGATAACTATTGCACAAAAAAGGAAACGCTTATTTCATTTCAGTCAAAGGTATAATAACCTAAAGCAAATTTAAATTAATTTATCAAGGTAAAATTTATTTATATTTTGATTTTCAGTAAATGTTGAAAATGTTATAGATTTATTTTTATTCTGTGTTAAACGCAGTAATTTCGTACATACAAACTCAAATTATCGTGTTAACTCTTAAATTAATTAATTTTGAAAAACAAATAATAATATAATTATTTGAACATTTAGATACATACAATGAATTTAAAAATGGAAAGAAAAAGCAAAATTTTTGCCTGTCTCTCTATGTCATAATGTAAAGTCTCAAATCGATAATGGGCTATTTTATAATCATATAGTACTCTGAAGCTCTCTATCTTTTTATAATGGAAAATATTTGCTTTAAGACACATATATAATTCTTTAACAAATAACAAAATTACATTAACTATATGTGAGTTAAAAAAATCTTATAACTATTGAACATCTGTATACCAATAGACATGTTAATATTCAACTAAGCTATATTGTGGTTAATCAATTTATAATTGCTTCTCTGAGAATTAATTAGTTATTTATACAACACTCTGTTAAGAATTTTTGTATACTTACTTTCTTAAAAGAATAAAAACATTGATAAATGTCATTTTTTTATTGCCTCGATAATTCATTCTGTTTTGATGCATTAGATTTCATAATAATTATTGAATCTTAAGATTAAGTTTAGATTTTTACACCAAGCATTTTTCAAGGATTAAAATTATATGATAATGTTCATCTTTGATCTAATTGTTCCTATGTATGCTGAAAATTATGATAATCGATTAACAATGACAGGTAAATGTGATAAATGGCAGGAATGTGGCGTTAACTTAATACTTTATCTCAAAATCATAAATAAATGTTACTTGTTAAACAGTATCACATTGTAGATTCCACATGTTTTTACAGCTGTGGTAGCCGAGTGATCACAATTGAGGATTCCATCATCTAGCAGGGCTCTAATACACGTTAACTTTCTAAAGGCTTAAAGTACTTTCATTGCCGTCATAACATAATCGACTGGGTTCCAGGTCGGATATCATCCTCGTTACTTGATTGTTATTCAAATAATGAGGTCCGTCTCATTGCGATATCCCTCATGTTTCCTCTGAATGAGACATTAATAAACTATCGATTTATTTGCATGTTCTTAAAAATAAATCCTTTAAATACACAAGTTAATAAATGTAAAATTAAAATTTTTTCCAACTGTAATGTACTGCTTTCGTTAGCATAAAATATCAAATCCTTTGAATTTTTAGAAAAATTCTTGATTAGTAAAACGCAAACAATTAGTTGACATAAGACAAAATTATGACTACACATATCTTTAAGTCAGCAAGGAGCAAATCATTCATGTATCTTGGTAAACTTATTTATATAAGGAAAAAACTATTCTTATTCGTGTTTAATTGTTCTTTTATGACTAATTACAACACATTTATTTCTTACTTTTTCATCTTTCATATAAAAAGGTTATTTTATTAGTTTTATGGATAGAAGTTAAACTTGTTAGCTTCTTATTTTTAAGTTACAATAAATTATAATTCTTTTGATGTATCAGTTAGTATAACATTGCTGAAATTCTAAGATAAATGCTCTGATCTCTGTGTGATGAAAATAAATAAACTTCAAAAATATTTTAAGAAATATAATGCACGCGTCATTCTAATTCTAAACACAATCTTCCCTTTTAGGACGTATGGTAATACAATAGTTTCCAAATGTGCAGCTCAGAAAAAAATTAGCCCCAGTCCAAAAATAAATCGAAAAATTCACAATAATCGAATTTTCTTTATTAACATAGCAATAAAAACCATTACATTTGAAAATCAATGTAAGATCAATCCCCTCTTCCAATAATTTACACTCAAAACGTGAAAAAGGCCTCCACAGGTATCTGCCGTTTTTTAAGTGATTGATTAGCTTGAACTTATTCACTACTGTGCAATTTTAACTGAGTTGGCCTGATTACAGTTATGTTGTAACCTTTTATATTTATATATTAAATGTGGGAGAAATTATCGCAAGTTCGACTTGCTTGCTGGTCAGGGTGCGAGGGCCCCGCTTGAGGTTGAAGGCTCTGGTGCATGGCATCGCTTAGCCCATTGGTAGGTACGCCACTGTGTTCACTAGTACTTTCTGATTCAGTTCTTGATGCACCTACTTGTAGAAATCAAATTTAATTCAGTTGAATAAACTTGCTGATGACTTTTTAAGAAAAAATAAAAAGTCTTTCCAAATTTTGATAGAATTTAATTTTTGTTTACGATAGAATTATATTTGTAGTACAAATAAGAATATACGTAAAGTAAAATTATTCATTCAGATCTGAACCGAAAACCATTATTTTTGGCAGAACGGAAACCGGAAGAGAAACGATATTTTTTTTTTATAGTTGAACTGGAACAAAAAAAAAATTACGGTTCGAAGTCCTGGCTCTATATGTTTAGAAATCACTTATTCAAAGTATTATTCCAAGAAAAAAATTAGAAAAAAAAAATAGTGTACTCTTCCAGATCTACATTTGATAAAGAATTTGATTTCTTTTAACTGAACAATATTTCGATATATGTAGAAGTCTAATTTTTTTTTCCAGGAGCTTTTTTCTTATTTTTAAAGTTAACATTTTTTTCCCCAGAGTATAATGCGCACTCATGAATTTCGATCTTATTTTCTGTGTTCAAATAGTGCGTTATACGCCGGCTTTTACGGTAATTAATTGTTTCTATAACTGTTACGGTTATTTTATTTCAGACATATATGTTTAGTTTGTTGGGTTATAACTGACAAATAATAATTTTTTAAAAAAATTCTTACATTTTCGTATAATATTAGTGGTGTTTCGAAAATTTACTGAGTGCGTACTTTATACTTCCAACGCCATTGTGCTCATAAATAACGAAATAAAATGGAAAGAAAGTACAAATACATTTTAAAACGATACCAGAACACACGTGAATATAAAGATATATATTTCTCGAAAATTAAGCCCATTTCTGGATATTTTAAAATAAACTTTAAATTACTACTACTATATGTATATATATATATATATATATATATATATATATATATATATTCTAAGAATGAAAATGTTGGAAAAAGAAATTTTTCTAAATGAGAGAGAGAGATTTCGTTAAATAATTTCTGCTACGTTTTATACTTTCTTGATTATCTCTAATTGTAACTATAAGAAAGTCAATAATTAGTGTGTGAAAATTCTTTTAAAATAATATGCAAAATCTAAATAAGTTTTTGGAAATTATAATTTAATGGCTAATTTTTATTTTTGCTCGAAAACGTATTATTTTATGTCATATTTTCGTATTAATTCTCGAGCAGTAGCTTTACAGGAGGAAACATACTTTAGGAAAGGAGAAAATTGATGTGCTTCGAGTGACACAACATCGATCAGTAAATACTTCTTAAGATGAATCCAAATTCCATTAATGACTATATCTTCATTATACTTGCCTGTTATAAAAACAAACTATTCTCTATAACAAACCCCTGATGAAGGGATTCAAGTGGTACTCTATTTCAGGACTTTAGATTTAAACCCTGAATGAAGATTTGTATGTGTGAGCATGTTGGAAGAGGAAACCTCTAAAATAATTGCAAAAATTGAGAATTATGTGAATAAATGTGTTGATAATAACTTGAACGAATAATATGGATGTGATGTGGAAGTTAGAACAGTGAGGTGTTTCTTATACACAATAGCCACGAATCACTTTATTTATAGTATTTTACTAAAGATAGAGAAAATAAAAATTTATGTATAAGTTTATTTATATAGTTAAGTTTATAATAGCTAAAATTTTTGTAGTATATTTAATTCTAAAATTTAAAAGGAAACAGAGTATTAGACGAATTTTTTTAGAAATGTGAATAAATGAGTCTTTCACACATACACAAAAAACAAATAACTAATTACAAAAATGAAATTAAGCTAATAATTTAAAATATCACTTGCCTGTACAAATTCATTCTGATATAAGAACGAATTCATTTACCTTTAAAATGTACATTAATATTACCAATAAATATATATTATAAAAAAAACATAAATTTTCTTTATTTATAAGTGACTTCTTTTTTCTTACATAAGGATAAAACTCGAAACATGTAATTCATTTTCAAAGTATTTTTAATCACAGTAAATGGATTATTAAAAATTATATAACAATTTTTTTTATTTGTAATTGAGTTCCTCATTTACTAAGCTCAAATATATATTTCTTCTACAAAATTGAATCCATTAAAAATATTTTGATTTACGTGAATGAAAAAAAGAACCGATTGTTATTTTTACAGTGAAAATTTCATACGCAGGGGAATTTAGCTATTATACTCAAGACACGGAAGAAAAAACTGCCTGAAAAACAATCTCCCAAATTGGGACAAAACTTTTATGTTTCAATGAACTACTACGGCATAGAAAAATGCTATAACGCCAAACCAAGCAACCCAGAATAATGACTTCATTGCACATCTACCAATGACAAGCAACCTCTTTTCCTTTGACCGTGCCGAAGAGGAATGCCCGAAGTGTTGACGGTTAAGATTGGAGCACATGATCTCCGAAGAGGTCTTCATCTCCGTTCAGTCAAAAAATTGGGGGTTGACAGTCAAAACAGTGAATTGCCCTTTTATGTTTAAGGTAATTAAAATTTAATAAAGTTGCCAGTGGGTATATAAGAGTATTAATGTGAAGAGAATAAATGCTGAAAACCGAATTAGATCCGAGCCCGAAAGTTTTTATTTCATGCTGATGAGATGCCTGTAGAAGACGTCAATTCGTGCTGTTCCTTTAGCGTATTTGAGCTGACGACCCAACTCTAAAAGAGATGGGTAGTCAGTGAAGAATCTTTTGAGTTCAATAATTGCATCCATGAAGCCGAAAGTTAGGAATGCCCGAGGGTGTGAGGAACTCAAAAAGTGCTCTTTATTTAACGCTACGCCTCCTGGACTCTTGGATTCTTCGCCTGGATGACGTCACCTCCTCTGCACCCCATCAATCATCATGAACAGAGCCACCGGTTAAGTGTCGCACGGCTCCCAGTGAACTGTCGCGTGAATAACTAATGGCCTTTGCTACTTTGAACTTTTTGTGAAAACTGTGAAACTTCAAGGGACTTTTTACAGCCAAGGACTATATACTCTGTATTTTTCCATATTTATTTGTATTTGTATTTTGTTTAAAATGTTTTAAATGCATATCATAACTCCCATAACCACTCTAAGGAAACATATATCCTTATGACATGGGACGGAGGGTTATCAAATAACCCAGCTCCCAATGACCCCCAGCTTTTCTAGTGATGATACGACTCTATTTGGGTGTTGTACCATATAATCAGTCAAACAATCAAACCCTCTCCTCCTCTAACAGCTTTCGCGTGCAACTTTTTCGTTAGTCAGGCTCTTTTTTCCACATTTATAAATTACTCGCCGATTTTTCTGCTTCGTAAACGACCTTCTAGTATTATTTCTTTACCGCTCGAGCTTGTATTGACAGTCGAGTACAGGTACTGCGTCTGTCGATCAAGTAATTCTTACATTTGGATTTGCTGCCATTTGTGCAATTAGATTCGAGAAATCCAAAAAAAAAAAACATTTTGCAGAAGAGGAAGCTGCAACGAAGATCACAATTGGCAGCTATGGGAGTAAGTATTTCTTCTCTTTCATTAGGATTAGTACAGGGACGGCACGTGGCAACAAAAAGTGGGGAGGCCCAATCCTTAATTTTTTTTTTTTTGGTTCTAAATTTCATTTGTAAAAAAAATCTTGGGAACAATACTTTAAAACTATAAAAAGTAATTTAGCCCAGGCAACCCCTTCCATGAGCCGCCACTGCATATGTATAAATGTTTATATTTGTATGGAACTAATTTGGTGTCTGGTGTAATTGCGCCAAGCTCTGCTTGTTGCGGGAATGGAATCCAATATGGCGGCCTAGCGGTATGATTTATTTATACACAATAATTTTAAATTGTTTTGAATTTCGCGGTAAAATCCTAGGAGGACCCACTGCTGTTTTTGGCGCCAAAACTTTTTCGCCAAAAAGCGCCAAATTGAAGGTTTTCAAAAAGGCATCAATGGCGAAAAACTCTTGGGAAGCGCATGCGTCAGCGGGGGATGAAATGGGCGTTTCGCAAAGATGAAAACGAATAAATACATTAATCATTATATAAAGAAAAAAACGGAGAAAGCAATGAAATTCATTTTAAAAAAGCATTCGAAAACCAGTGTGTACAACATGATTTACATTTTTAAAAAAGGACGAAAGGGACGTTTCGCAAATATAAAATCGAAGAAATACATGAAATCAATCATTTTAAAAAATTTTAAAAGGCACTTACCTTACGCTTGCATTTCGTCATGTTCCGTTGATGGATACACCCTTGCGATGGATGCAAGGAATTCATGAAAATTGTCATCCACCAACTTGTGACCTATTCTTATTAACTTTCAAGTCATTCACCACGAACGCATTCATGCTCTTGCCAAACCAATATCTCGTCAAACGCAAGATAATTATTATAGCAAGTTTGCTTTCGCTAAACCAAGTGCCCTTTCTCACACTCCGAACAACGTCGTGGCGATTATCTTTCGACTGGTTGCGGCAACGCCATTCGTAGCCGTCAACCGTTCCCTTTCGTTCTTGCAAACGCATATTTTTTAAACCTCGGACATTCATAACGAGAAGCAATTAAATTAGCTTTCATACACCATTCTAATGTCTCTTTCTTCCCCTTTGTGCCCAGGAGCACAAAGAAACCTGTCGTAGCCTCACTTTCAATTAATTTCCTTTCACACGCCATTCTTAACAACAACCGGTGGAGAGCAAACCTTCTCAAATGAAGTCAAAATGACTTTTTTCGGAAAAGGCGAAAAACGTTGTACTTTTTTTAGGGTTGCCATTTTTTCGGTGATTTGAAAATCCAAATTTTTGGATGAAATGGAAGGGTTACCATATTGTAACCTTTATCGCTCAAAATTTGGCGACCCAAAGTGGATCCTCCTAGGATTCAACCGAATTTCGCTAAAGGGGTGGGCTATAATAGGAACTTACCAAACTATTCATCCAGATTTTTTAAAATTAAGATTCTTGATTTCATTTTATAGTCTTAACTTTAAATTTTTTAACTTTTTTATCATATCCTTAAAATTTTTTAAAATCTCTAAAATAAAAAGGGCAATGTAATCAAAGTATCAAGTCTAAAATATTTCACCAGACAAGAGATCAAAGCCCCAGAAGGGCTAAGTTCTCTAGATATATATCCCAGCTAAACCAAATTCCACATATAACACATTATACTAATACCAATATTTTTGTATTGAATTGAGTAAACAGTTAACTGACTACAAATACTTTTATAATACAAAAAAAAGACAATATGCTCCAAAGAAGTGTTGCATATAGTTGTAAAGAAAATACAATCATGACATGATTTAATAGTTTTATTCATATATTTCTTTGTTCCACAGTTTAAATTTTTACAGATTAAAAAATTAATTTAAACTCTGAACAACAAAAAAATACAAATGAAAAAAATACAATTTTGATATTGAATTAATTATAAGTAAGTTATAAGTTACTTCCTTTATTTACATTAAAATAAGAGAATTTAGTTTAAACACAACAACAACAAAAAATGAAAAATATACAATTTTGATAAGTGAATTATAAGTAAGTTATAGGTTACTTCCATTATTTGCATTAAAATCAGAGAATCTAATTTTTTAAATTTTAGTCAATTATTTAAAAAAGTAAAACTTAGACAAAAAATATTTCCGAAACATTGGCTTTGCTTGAAAGCATCCTCCCTTCATTCCTTGGGGTTGAGCAGGCTGGTGATGCATCAGATTGTATCATTCTTAGTTCAGCATTACTAATGAAATTAGTAATCTGAATTCGCAATTCAGCCTGCTCTTTACGAGGAAATCTTTTGTAAATCTTTGCCATAGATCCAAAAAAAAGATCAGCCTCATCTGGTTCATTCTGAGGAGCGACTTTTCAGGAGTCCAGAAAATATTGGAACTCGGTTTTTTTGCCACCACTGTCGAGAAAAATGTGCAACAAACTGTTGCTGCCGCTATGACGATCGTAACGATTTGCTACTTCACATTCCGCTCCCATCCACCGCTCTCTAGGAAACCACGCTATCTATTTACACAGGCGACGTTTTAGTGACGTTATCCACCGTAATGTTACGGACGTTAAAGAACGGCGTCCCTTCCCTAGGAAACCATAGCTTTAGGCATTGAGTCAAACAGATTGGTAAAGGTACCAATCATGGTACCTGTACCATGTACAGGTACAGATGCCAGGCAGCTTAAACATGCCACATCTCACGAAACATAGTGACTGGTGGTGACGAGCCAATCGTGTGGCAACCATGGACCAGACGTTTTATGTAGAAGAGATCTGGTCATGTGCAGGCCAGGGCAACAGCCAATTATTTTCTGTATCAAGGAAAGTCCTACAATACCTGCAACATGCGTTCATGTATTAACCTGCTGAAAAGTAGGGTTTTGCAAGGCTGGAAACAAAGGGTAGAACAATGGGTCATAACATAGCAGAAATGTAACATGCATTGTTCAATGTGAACAAGAGGCGACCAAAATTTATATCCAATAACACCACATACCATTATGCCAGGTGATGGGCCAGTATGATGATGACTAATGCACCCTATCTATGTGCGTTCACCACGATGCCACCAAACTCTGATGCGACTATCTTGATGCTGTAAACAGAATATGGATTCATCTGAAAAAATGATATCTCACCATTCATGCGCCCAGGTTCGTTCTTGATCACATCATTGAAGAAGCTCCTGTCTATCATGCAGTGTCAAGGGTATCCACAGTCCCAGTCTCCAAGCTGAGAGACCATGTTGGTAAATTCCTATTATAGCCCATCCCTTTGGCGAAGATTTTTTTTATCCACGCCAAAATGATGCCAAAGCACGATTTTCAAACTCCTACCGACGGAACAGGGAAAAGGTACGAGGTTCAAAGAATGGAAAATTTTGATAACCATATGAATAAAAACAACTGAAATTGAGCAGTTCAGCGAAGCAAATGTAATGCATACTAAAATTGGAAAACTTACATGCTTACGAAGGAACGTCTTTCTTCATGGGAGGGTATATTCCTGAAAAACATCATCCATCGAATGCTCTCTCCGGCATTGCCACATGTATTCTGCTAAATAGTGGTCGAATTCTCCCTCCACATGGGCTGCATGGTTCCTTAACGATCTTTTTATCACCGACCACGTCCCTTCGATTGAATTGGTGTGAGCACTGGTTTCAGGGTTCTTAAAAGTCAGACTGGTTGACCCGCAAATGCTAATAACCTTCATGCGACAGGTAATTGTAAGCCTTCCAACAGTCCGAAATTATAACAGACCCTGGTACTACCCACTCCTTTATCACACTCAAAAGTTCCTCTTTCATTCGATTTGGCACCACTCTAAAAAAACATTTATTCGAGTTCCTTTCAACTTCTCCAAACCCCATTGGCCATTCACAGGCTTGCCCTTTCCATACTTCATTTTACCAAACAGGCTCTCATCAATTTCAACAATTTTCCCTTCACCAATGAGTGGTTCACTTTCATTCAAAATCGCAACCATGCAGACCTCTCAGCAAAACATGTACCAATCAACCACAGTATTTTTATTCACTCTCCCATCTTTCACAGCAAACTCATTCGTTGACTTTCCAAAAAAATGACGTGTTAAAATTAAAATATCACATATACTTAAATGACTCTTAGAGAACCACGGACCTTTTCTTACACTCTTGCAAATATCATGCGGATTCTCTCCTCCTTTCGTACGGTATCTCCATTCATATCCATCAATCGTTCCCTTCCTTTCTCTCAGAACCATGTCTTTTCCACATTTAGGACATTCATACCTGCTAGAAATTAAATTTTCACACATACACCATTCAAGCAAATTCATTTGTCCCCTTTCATCCAAAATAGCAAAAAAAGTAATAGTTAAACCTTGCGTACAGTGACTCATTCTCAAAAACCGGTACTCATACGTATTCTAAAAAGATCGTTCAACCGTGCTAAAGATGGAAATTGTTCAATTTTTCTGTATATATCCGTTTTAGGGTTGCCATAGTTAACGTAACTAACGGTAATTTTTAATTGCAGATACCTAACGGTCAAAAATAACAGAATTTTAATTTAAAGGTTGAAAAGGAAGGGCAAATAGCTTGGCGACAAAAAAAAAAGTTCAAAAAGTGGGGGTGGGCTAAATTAGGACCCAAGCGTGGGATTTGACTAGAAGTTTTGGGAATTTTACAGATTCTTTTAAACTTTTCCAAATGTTTACTTTTGAGAAAAAGAATTTTATGAAAATTAATCCTTGGAATTACTTAGAAATAATATATGGTTTTTGTGTAATTCTTTAATTTCAATGAACTAATGCAACAAATAATCAAATTTCTTTGATTTCATTTATTGATATAATAAAATAACAATATATGTAAAGTATGTACAACACAGTAATTAGTTAAAAATTGCTTTCGTCACTTGAAGATACAATTTCAATCGATTTATTTTTCGACACCTTTAATTGATAAGTTTTTGCAAACTTCACGATTACCAGATATGCATGATCAAAGCTCTTTTTGAAATTCAAATCTATCATCTATCTATCAAATTATTGAAAGTTTCATCTTCAATCAAGCATACGCTTCTAGTGCATTGAGAGAAAGCAATTGAACGTGCAATCAGGAGAAGTTCATAAAAAATGAACAATGCATCTTGATGTGTACATACTCTTATGTGAATTGATCGAAAACATTACAGTGGCGGCAAAGGTGTTGAAATTCGTATACCGCATAGAAAAGGACTGCACAAAAATAGGTTCTACTGTATAAAAAAATGTATATAAAATATAAAAAAAATATGTTCAATATATAGGTACAATATAAAAAAAAAGTATGTTCACAATATATACAAAAAAAGTATGTTCAATATAAAAAAATACGTTAAATTTTTAAAAAATATGTAAGGAAAATATCCATTTTAAGATTGTTTACAGCTACGGACGTAAGTACAGCAGGTCGCTATCCTAGGAAACAACTCGATCAACGTTAACAGACAGCAGTCTTTTTTGTGACGTCATCCATCGTGATGATTACGACCGCGAAAGAACAACACCGCTGCTCTAGGAAACCATTACTTAAGTGTATAAGTGCTGTTACTGCCAGAAGTGGTTGTTTTGGGTACTAATTAATTTCTCGGGATGTATGCACTCAAATTTCGTGAAAATTTAATCACTTGTTACTTACAGTATAATATATTTGTCCAATAAATATTATTTTGTTATCTGCATTTCTTCCTGGTGTAGCAATTTAGCTGGTGTAGCACCTGTAGTGTATTTGGAAGTTCATATGCAACAGGATGAAATCCCGATAACTCTTTATGCGGCTCATTTTTTTTAATATCGTGACCCCTTGACATTGGAAGCTCATGTCGATGAATAGTTAAGTTCATTGTAAAGAAATACACAAACATAAAAATTCTCTGCAAGTATAATATTTTAAGTATTAATAAAGTTATGCAAATAGCGCTATGTATGCTATTTATAAAAGAACTTTTTTTTAGGTTAGCATGGGCAAGGAAGCATTGGATGTTGATAATGGCAGTGATTTAGGTAAGTTAAGGTAGAACATTTTTTTGGTAAAATTGTAGTTAAATTTACATCTTTGGTGACTGAAAAGAAATTATCTTAAGTCCCCCCCTTCTCAAAAAATGAGGTTCAACTAAAACAGCAAAAAAGGTAACAAATGGAACTGTTTTGGCTAGTTAACAAGGTATAAAATTGTCCGCGAAGCAGTGCCTTGAATATGTTTGACATGAAACATATGCTAGCTGCATGGCCCAGCATTGCACAGGCTTTCTCTTCCCCTCATGATGCCAGCAATTCTGTGTGAGGGATTTCTAAAATTATTTCATTAAATTTCACTTTTTCGAAATTTGCTCCACTTATTTTTGATTTAAGACAGGTTTCTTTTCTCTCTCTAGCCCGACATAACACATTTTTATTTAATGTTAAAATTATTGTTCCCTCTTCTCCCCCTCACAGATAAGATATAGCTTCACATTTCGATGTATGACTTATAAAAAAACAATATTGCGTTAGTTAAAAAATTGTTAATATGAAGCAATAAAAAGAAAATGATTGTGATGCTATGAGTAAAATAAAAAACTTTCATCGTTTTTAATAATAGTTTCTAAGAATCTAAAATAATAAACTAAATTTCAAATTTTCGTGAATCAATCGTTACATATAGTTAGCTTAAAACTGTCTCTAAAATGTATTTTTATCCAAAATAATAGACAATGTACTTTTTAATTGACAAATAATTAATTTAGTAATGAAATAATAGAAATAATCCTTTAAAAAACTCAATTTTCTATAAGGAATAAATAAAAGAGAAATTTACAGATAGCTATTGAAATGATTGCTTTTTTTTAATGCTTGAATAAACATATACAGTCGACTCTCGATAATTCAAAGTTGGAGGGACCAATGAAAAACTTCGAATTATCAAGAGGGTAGGAAAAAACTCTCAAAATACACGAAGAGAAGTTTTTTTTCTAACACAATTAAATTTAAAACTATGTAATAAAGCAACAATTGTACATAATTTTTTTAAAGTACATTTTATACAGTATAAAAATATAAAACAGAAGTTAAAAGTCCTACATTAAAAGAATACACTTATGTCTTGAAAACAACTATTAAAAGAATATATATACATACTATATATAATTAATCCTTTTTGTCGAAAAAATATGTAATAGAATCTGTTTCTAGAACAAATGAAGCCTGTAAAATGTCTGCATCAACATGATTTTGAAGGAAAAAGTTGCGTAGTTTGTTTAGTGACACTTTAGCTTCTGACAGAGTTACCGGAGTCAACTCCTCCGATTAGTCTTCATCACTGTCTGTATTATTGTGGTCCAAAGCCACAATTTCAGCATCAGTTAGAGCTCCCTATAGAGCAATGTCCGTGCCAACCAACACGTAGTCGTCAAACGTCAAATCTAGTTCTGGAAGAGCTTCCCAAAGGGATGGTTCAGCATTAAATTCAGTGAGTGTATCGTCCGCATCAACGAGATTCGGCGAGAGGAAGCCTGAATTGTCAAAGGAGTAACAGCTCTCCAAGCCTTGTCAATCATGATCAAAGCTGTTAAAATAGAAATAGTGTTGTTGTTGTTGTGGCTAATGCCACCTGTCTGACGTAGTCAGAACGAGGCCCACGAAATTCATCGTGGCATGGGCAAGAGGTACGCCTGTCGTTGGCCTTGAGCACCATACAGGTGACAGTGCGATTTAAGCTTGGAGAAACTCCCCGAAGGGACGATAGATGGCGACACGACCTCTATCTCCACCTCCACAATTTCTGCAAGTGAACTGAAGGGGAGGGAAATATTCTCCAGTTCCTGCGCTCGTGAATACGACCACAAGACTACGGACCCACTGATTTAACGAGCACGTACTCCGTGTGCACTCGGAGGGTATTTGGTGACATCGAGCATCGAACCCAGGCCTTCCGGTCTGGAGTCCGATGCTCTAACCACTAGGCTACCCACGGCCCCAATTGTAGTACGCCCAAATAGTAGTTACATTCTGCTGATTTTCGAGGTTATCCAAAACGCTTTTAACGACTTCATGCTGATAAAAAGTTTTAAAATAATGTATAATGCCCTGGTCAAGTGGCTGAAGTTTGTAGGGGAAAATTGAAGTCTCACATTTGATAAAGGTGATGCGTCATTGTGCACAGTACAGTTGTCTAAAAATAAGAGAATATGTCGTTTCTCTCTTTTCATATCCGAGTTCAGTGAGACCAACCATTCATTAAAAAGTTCGGTGGTCATCCATGCCTTTTTATTTGAGCGGTTATTGGTAGGGAACCAGTTTATGCCCTTGAAACACCGAGGTTTTGCAGATTTTCCTATGACGAGAGGCGTAATCTTTTCTGAGCCATCCATGTTTACAGCCTATAAAATAGTTAACCTCTCCTTGCTATGTTTTCTTCCATGGCATTTTTCTTTTTTGAATGTAATGTTTTTTTCTGGCAAACACTTGAAAAAGAGTCCGGTTTCATCCGTGTTGAAAATGTTACGTGGTTCGTACTCCTTTATTAGATCTAGAAAGCGAGTTCTGCCACTTAGAACAAACGTTAATGTCAACACTTGAGCTTTCCCTGCACATTTTTTGGAAGACTATCATATTCCTTTTCTTAAAATTTGTAAGCCATCCCTCGCTAGCCGAAAACTCGATTCTAATTCTTTAGCGAATGCTTTAGCCTTTTCCTTCAATAAAGAGCCTCACATCGGAATATTCTGTCCCCGACACTGTCTCACCCATGAAACTAAACACTGTTCAAGACGTGGAAAATTACCTTTACTAACGCGTTTTTTCTCACTCTACTCGAAGATGTTCTAAATATTTTCTCTTTATTCTTCAGAATAGTGGAGAGTGAGCTCAATGGGATTTCAAATGCTTTGGCTACATCGACCTTCCTCTCACCTTCAACTGATTCTATCACCTTTTGCTTTTCAGAAATTGTTAAGAACTTGTATTTTTTAAAAGAAGACATGCCGCTCCTTTCACGTGATAAGTCGACACTGAGGTGAGGTGTAAAGTAGTGGCCCAAGATTATTTTGAATCTAAAATGAACACAAGGCGTATTCACAGTTCTCACTCAGCTACGGGGTATACTTAATAGCAGGGGTCAACAACTATGGCACGGGGAGCAATTCTTAGTGGCACATTACCGCTCTTTTTTTATAAAATAATAGAATAAAGTTAAATCCCTGTCTCTCCTGTCTTTGCCTCGTACATATTTATAAAGGGTGTTTTTTTTAGAGGTATAGAACTTTAAATTGCAATAAAACAACGATGTATTATTTGATTGACATGAATTTTTTTTCGAAAGATAATCTTGTGACATTACATTTTAAATATGATTTCTGGCATAGGACTGCCATGGCTGGCTCGGGTGTAGTCCAATTTTCGATGACTTTTTCCAACATTTGTGGCCGTATATCGGCAATAACACGTGAATGTTGTCTTCCAAATGGTCAAGCGTTTGTGGCTTATCCGCATAGACCAATGACTTTACATAGCCCCACAGAAAATAGTCTAGCGGTGTTAAATCACAAGATCTTGGAGGCCAATTCACAGGTCCAAAACGTGAAATTAGGCGGTCACCCAACGTGTCTTTCAATCAATCGATTGTGGCACGAGCTGTGTGACATGTTGCGCCGTCTTGTTGGAACCACAGCTCCTGGACATCATGATTGTTCAATTCAGGAATGAAAAAGTTAGTAATCATGGCTCTATACCGATCACCATTGACTGTAATGTTGTGGCCTTCATCGTTTTTGAAGAAGTACGGACCAATGATTCCACCAGCCCATAAAGTGCACAAAACAGTCAGTTTTCTGTATGTAATGGTGTTTCGACATACACTTGTGGATTAGCTTCACTCCAAATGCGGCAGTTTTGTTTGTTGACGTAGCCATTCAACCAGAAGTGCGCTTCATCGCTTAACAAAATTCGCTTATGAAAATCGGGAACAACAGTAATCTCGTTTTGGGCCCATTCGACGAATCTATGCCTTGCTTGATGATCGTTTTGATGAATTGCCAAACCAAACTGAGAATAAATAACTTGACAGCTGTTAAATCGGTCGCCATCTTGGAAAGTAATGCCAACTTAAACTTCTATACCTGGAAAAAAAAACACTCTTTATAAAGGTTTTATTTCTCGCTTTCAATTCTCTGCCATAAAATGATTCTGCTGAATTATCTTGGATGTAGTTTGAGTGCTTTATTTAAAAAAAACATCTATTTATATGTGACTCATTATCTATATATATAAAAATGTTGTGTTGGTTTGTGTATGCGCGCATAACTCAGAAAGTTCTGCATGGATTAATCTGAAATATTGACACAACGTTGCATTTGTCTCCCGTCAGGATCTTATGTACTTTTTATTTCGAAATTCTCTCTAAATTTTTTTAAATTTAATTTTTAAGTGTTTTTTTTTGGTGTTATGACGTCAATTGACGTCACGAATCCCTCTGAATGCGAAAATTTAAACTTTACGCTTATATTTTTCCAAATTATTGTATAACTCTTCTATAGTTATGTTTATGCGTTGTCATATTTATCTATTTATTGTCCTTTGATACATAATTGGGATAATTTTTCGAATAAATCTTTTTTTTAAAAATTGTTCTTTCAAGAACTGAAATTTTGTTTTGTAGGTTTGGCAACAGTTGGATAGCATTATCGCGGGATGTTTACGACTTTGATTAAATTCTTCATCGTGTTTTTTCTGTAATTTTAAGCTAAATTTATTTCTCTTTATTAAGCGAAAATGAAACTAACATAATTGACTTCTGTACGCTACTTATTTTTCTACCAAATAGTTTCCGTCAACCATTTACCTGAAATAAACAGACGTAGCCAAATGCCGCGATATAAGGAAACAATATTTTTTTCCCACTTGGAGATATTTTAATGTGACGAATTTAATCAACGGAGTTAATATTAGGAATGTTTTTTTTTCTTTTTTAGACAACTTTTTAAACTTCATTTAATTCTTACGTATTATCCCAACAATCGCCAACTTTAATGATAACTCGCAAAGTTAGCCATTCCATTTTCGCAGATGTTGTACGCGCGGAATTGGCAATCGTGCTTCGTTTTATACAATATCGCTAATAGGTTGCGATAATACGTAAGTACCTTTCATTTGATATTAGTATTGAAATACAAATGTTAAAACTAAGATTTTCTGATTTTGAGTCATCAAAATATTGCACCTTATTTTGTTTTTCATTGCTTTTTAAGATTATTACCTTCTTAAACAGATTCCATTAGTAATTTGTTAAAAAAATACTGGAAGTTATTATGGTTTGTTTTTGTCAGGGACGTAGAGCTACCGCTGTATTAATGATGCATTAGCCCCAACGAATGTTATTACAATTCCACTTAAATGGTGCTCTTATCTGAAAAAGGGCCACAAAGGAATTCGGATACAAGGCCCACTCAGAACTGTTTTGTAATTTCATGTTTTTCTTTAAACCTTCACTTTAACTGCAGTCAATCGGCTTGAGTACATAAAATTGTATTGCAGAAACTCGAACTTAGGTCATCATACTGGCCAAGCAAATGCAGTGCGAGGGATAAATGCTGATCAAATTAGAGTAAGCATCAGTGAATGTGAAAAACAGACAGAAGGCTCAAATACATGTTGAGGAAGCAGGTTGTCATAAGATTGTAATTATTTTTTTAAATTTTACTTTCGCGTTGATAAAGATAGTTCAGCTCTTTTTATGTCAATTACTGTTCGTATTGTATATCATTTTTCAATTTATTTTTAAGCACAGAATATTTACTTTGGCTAATTTTTATGTATAAAATACTAAATTTAATTCTGTACACTATGTATGTGTTTAGCGAGTAGTATACCGATTAAAATCTTCCAGCTGCCGTAAAATCCGGCATATAATGCGCACTTTGAACACAAAAAATAAGATCGAAATTTACAGGTGTGAGTTATACTCTGGGTATAAAAATGAGGGCTTTAAAAATTAAAAAATAAATGAGCATAAAAAAGTTAAACTTCTAAATATTTCGAAATACTATTTATTTAAAAGACATGACATTCTTATTGAACTTAAAAGGTGGTAGTTCTAAAAGTATACTATTTTTGCAATTGCTTAGATAAACACCTTGAATAAATCGCTTCTAAACATAACAGCATTGCATTTGTACATTTCAGGTTTCTTCGTAAAGCACTGCACTTGCGTCATTACACTGTTAAAAATCTAAGTCGTTTTTAATATCCAAATTTCAGGCGAATAATTTAAAATTTCTCTTTAAATTAATTAAATAGAGCTCATGATTCTCAATATCAACAAAAAGTACCAAATTACCTAATTCTGTGGCCAATTTACACACCACTGGTGTCTATAACTGTCCCAAAATTTTGAAAACACCTTCTAAATCACTTTATTTAGCCCAGTAGAACATATTTGGTGAGGTTTTGATGTAAAAATAAATACGACATATAAACGCATAATGTGAAGTAAGAACAATAATCACAGAAGAATGGTGGGAAAATCGATGCAGAAATTACAAAAAACTGATTAAGACGCTTAAAAAATGTTGTGGACACTAAAAGATATCCTACTAAGTACTAAATTAAGAAAGAAATACAATATTTCAAGCTAAGTTGATATTTTTGTTAAGTGTACGAAGACTTTTGTGGCGTAATTTTTTAGTAACTTTTTGATTATTAGTTTTTTAAAATAATAATTATGTCATTCCATTAAGAACAAGTTGCAGATATAAAAAAATTACAATTACAATATGTTAATTTTTATTAGTCGAAAACATTAAATTTTATAAGAAATTGAAAGTGTATGAACACTTTTGTGGCCCACTGTATATGTAAGTTATAAAAAAACAGTGTGGGGCAAAGCCTTGATATATATTTACATGTACTGAAAAAAACAGTCAAAAAGAAAAACTATCTGATAAAAAAAATTTTGATATTTTAATTTTATAGTTTTTCTTTCCGCTGTGTTTAGTAAATTATTTAAACACGTATCGGACGAAAAAAAGTTTATTATACAAAACTAACATTCATTATTTTAACAATTTCCTTCTCAGGTTTTGAAATAATAAAATTGATTAAAAAGGTTCATTTAGCAAATAGTTGTGACATACCGTTTTCTTAAGAAGTAGCAGTAAGAGAGTAAATATCGTGTGTAGGGAAAGACTTTTATTAAATATTTTTAAAAATTGAACAGCTGCATTATGCGAACGGAGGCCGCCATTTTTTTGGCGATTTTTTGGTTGTCGCCAAGGTGATAATCAAAAAATGGGGAAAGAAAGTACGAAATAAATTCTTTACAGAACTAAAAAGTGAAGCTGGTGAGGCAGAAGGGTTGCCAGAGGTATGGAAAACTAGACCAGCTTCATCCAGGTGTACAACCACCACAACGCACCCGGAATCGCCCACCCAAAATGGCTCCAAAAAGCACCATCGCCGACCGGGCACATAATGCAGCTATCCTGGGAGTCTGGACCCGCGCTTCCCAAAGCCCTTGATTTTTTTCAGATTGATTATAATCTATGTATTTAGTACGTAAAATTTAATTAAGTATTTGTTATTAATAATTAATTTCATTAATGATAATTTATTCAATAATTAATTTTTGACTGTTTTTTGTTCCTGAAAATCGACAAAATCAAAAGCAGCAAGATACGAGAATCGTGGGCTTTCGACCCTGGACTCCGCCTCTTGAAAAATTACTGTGTGTGCTACTGATCTGAATGAATTTAGAGTAAATTGGAAAGTTTCAGAGACACTTTAGGATGATATCAAAGATTTTTCTTGATTTCAGTCAAATACAGTTAACTCTTTGCTATCATCCTGCACTTGATCAATTAATATTTAAAATTAAAAAATAAGTAAAGCTGTCAAAAGAACATGGGAATTTTGTTTATGTGACAGTAGAATACAAACAAAAGGGCATGGTAATGGATGAAAGGAAATCATAACTGTCCCATAACTCAATAAAAAAAAAATGTGTATATGTATGATATAATAAAATAAAAGCCCCAAAAAAGTTTCTCAATATATCAATCAATTTACAATATTTTAAATGTTTGTTGTAGCCCTGGTCTTATAGTTTTTTTATTCTCATGTTGCAGCCTGTGTGAAATAGTTATATGTGATTGATATATGTATGTGGCCTGAGGGAAAAAAAGGTTGAGTACTTCTGTATTAGATAAGTGTTTGGTTAAGGATTTTATTTGTAAACTTATGTTTCAAAAAATCAATCTTTCAAGAAGCAATATGTGTAAAATATATTCAGTTATTTTTTTCCTTGTTGGATCTTTCAAGATAGGTATACGAGAGGTAATGAAAACCGTTAAGAGGCCCTTAGATAGAAATCGAAACTCAAAAACGATGAAAGCGCCCTCTTCTGGGAGGGGGGATTGGGCGTGTCCAAAGGAACGGCGAAGTACTCATATCGTACTGGTCGTAATGATCGAAGGTAAACAGTTCCTTCATAAAAGATGAATTATATGCCTTTTTTTAAATTTCCATTATTTTTTTGAATTTGAAATAAACTTTTTTGTTATGCTACTATTCTTCCAAATTTTTGCTTACTTTATTCAACTTTCCGATTATTATGTTCTGACAGCTGTCATGATGAAAAAAATGACATCACTTTTAGAATCATCCCCTTTTCCATGTTTAGGGATGGCTTCTGTTCGTTCCCAACCGTTTGAAACACTAAAACCCCTCCCCCCTTTTGCTTTTGCTCAAAACTAAAGATAAGGAGAGCTTCTGCATTCTTCTCGATTGGTGGTTCCAGTTTGACTTGTACAGTCTGTGGCAACGTTTATATGAAACCAACTGACCCCTCATTTATTGCTCTCTTCCCCCATCGTTCAAGTTTGTAAAGGACTAAAGAATTAAGATTCCAAGTTCAAAAAAGGTCATGAATACAAAGCTGTACTCTCAAGTGTCATTCTCGCTGTCCGATCTCGACTTAGAACAGTGATGGCCGAACCGAATGACCTTGCAAGCCACTTCGGAAAACATTTTATCCTGCGGGCTGCATATAAAGATTATATATCTTGTATATTAGATTTAAACCCATTACAAACATTTATTGGAGCGAAATTTAAAAAAAAGAATGGAATGAATTATTATTGGTTTTATTATTTTTCATCTATACAAGCATAGATAATTTAATAATAATAATGCAATGAATCAATGATCTTTTTTTCACACAGACTGTTGAAGTCTAGGTCTATTGAGATTAAATGCAATCACATTACGTATTCTGAGTTTAATTTGATTTTGTATCCACTCACATTGAAAAATATATTTCACTTAAACATAATTTTCTGAATGGCATTAAAATGTTTATAGCTGTGTGAGATGTACTGTGTATTTTACGCAAGATAGTTTGTAATATAAAATTTTTAGGAGTTCTTGTTAAAATTTAGATTTCAACATCGAATGTGTTGATACACCAATAAGTTCTTTCCTCTCCTTCATTTTAAGTGTTTTATTTATTTTTTTTTCAAAAATGGAAAAAGATACATTTTTCATTAGAAAACTATTTAGTTTTGCTAGACATTGTGCTGACGAGTATAAAATTATCTCATGGAACCCAAGGTAGTAAAAACAATAGAATATTCACAATCTAATAGGAAGTATATATATACAAAGATAAAATGTGTGTTTTAATATTCTTCTGTTATATTATAATAAGAATTAAAAAGATGCTGCAAAATAAAGTTATTATATATAAATAAAATTTTCAGTTTTAATGAATAAGATGCGCTTTAAATACTTGAAATTATGCAAATTTCATAAAGAACGTGAATCCATTTTGCATACATATTTATAAGTTTCTTTTCATTTTTTTATTGTGACTCGTGGAACCCCAGGGTTCCGTGGAGCACAGTTTGAATTGAGGAACCCTACAAACTACAAGGAATTTGGGGAGAAACCCCATTCCATTATTAGAAACATATATCCTGAAACAATATTTAAATTTAATCAACTTGTTATTGGTACTTTATAGATTGTAAAAAGTATTGTATTTTTGTTATCAGAAAAATTCATACTATTTTAATATAATTCATGCATTAATAATAAATTATGCTCCAGATGTCACCTACCCATGTATTATACTTAGTAATTGGGATATGTTTGCATTTTTGTTCACTCAATCGCAAATTATTTGCAACTGAGTCTATGCAAATTTATTTACAGTCGCATTTTATATTTTGTGTCTAATTTGTTTTCACACTTTCATTTTGTTTCCCCATACGTTGAGAAACACATTGTTCTTATTGGTATTAAAACTTTTAGAGCTGTGTGAAAAATCTTGTGCATTCTGCATGTATTTATAACCTGAAACTAAGGAGCCATTTTTGCTTAATTTTAGATTTTAACGTCAAATCTGTTGAAGTGCCAATAAATTGTTTCCTCTTCTTCATTGGCAAAATTTCTCATTTATCTTTTATTATATTATAATAAAAGTTCAAACCCCAATTTTGATAAAATAATAATAAACTAAAGGGTAAGTGGCCCCACACCTCTTCCCTCAACCTCTCGAGATGATTTGTGGCTAGATGGCTAGATTTGTGGTTAGATGGCTATTTAGAGTCCTACCTTGCTGCAAAGGCACTATACATTTACAACTATCCAGGTTTTGGCTGGTAATTGAACCCAGGCCCTACGGTACAGCAGTTGGCGTCACTAACTACTATACTGTATAGGCGGCAAAAATTTTACAAAACATCAAAGCCTAGATTTTTTTATAAAAAAATACATTTACTCATAATTCAGTAAAATTGAAAAGTTGTTTAATAAAATAAATGTTTATATTTGTTGCGTTAGGTGATTATGAAAATGATAAGCAAAATTTCAGGTCAAATATTAAAAAATAAAATTGTATCAATGCATAAAGCCCATTATTATATTAATTGAAACTAAAATAATATGCAATTGCAATCTGTGTTTCTGAAATCTTTTTTATACTTGTAAAATTAGAAAAATAAAAGAAATCTTATGAACGTATTCCCCCTAATTTTCTGACTATATTTTTAGTTAAATTTTACTTGTAAAACTTTTTTGGGGCAATGTTTTTTAGCATATTTGTTATATTGTATGCTATATATTACAGAAAAATGTAAGGGGACTGAAAAGAAAACAATTTTTTCGAAAGGGATAGCTACTGATAAAAGTTTAGAAACCCCTGATCTAGAGTTTTTCAATAATACAAACAAACAAATAGCAAGACAATAATGCGAACAAAAAGGCCCATGATGTAGAGCAATGGTGTCCAATCCAAATGACCTTGCAGGCCACTTCGGAAAAGCATAATCTCGCGGGCCGCACATAAAAATATTTAACTTTATATCAGATTTGGAAACAAAAAAACCTTTTATTGGAGTGTAAATTTAAAACAGAAGGAATTATAATTGTTTTCATTATTTTTCATGTATACAGACATAGATAATTTAATAATGTTTATATAATATATTAATACAATGATCCAATAATGTTTAAAATATTACAGTTGGCATTTTCTGGAAAATTATAGAGTTCCTTTTGAATTGATCTTTCATTACTCATTGTTGAAATTTGATTGTGCTGTCATTCTCAAACGATTAAGTATACATTGCCTTTTATCATAACCCTCCTGAAATTTTTTTCTTTTTGTCTTTCGCTTCTTTCCTTCCTCAAAAGAGAAACTCAAATTTGCTTTATAAGTACAAAAGCAAATAATATCAAAATTATTAGTATTATTTTTGAAAAAGAATGCGTCAAAGAGAAAAGTGTCATGGATTGCATATGCAATGGTACAAGAGAATGTATTCATACATTTAGAATAATCAATACCAAAAATCTTTAAGCATTTCACAGTTAAATAATTTTAACTTTAATTAACGAGCCAAAAGAGAGGTGGAAAATCTGAATTTCACGGATTCTTCCAACCTCCTGAGATGTCAAACATTAAAATTGTGGAATGATTTACCTGTGCATTAAATATTATATTTAAAGCACAGTTTCCAGAGTGAGGGGCGAGGATCCTGTTCTACGTGTCACTCCACAGTATGTAACAAAAGTGTTAACGTAAAAAAATTATTTTATTGGTTGATTAGGTACACACTTATGTTACAATATTAAAACAATATATAAGGCAGCTTTTAATAGCTTGGCTAAATTTTGAAAATTTTAAGGGTACCAGCATATTATATACTTTCAAAAAATCAATTTTTTAATTTTGCATTTATTGAAGATTAACTAAAACAGATAAAACAAAAGCAAAAATTCTTTTTTATGGTTTAATTACATATTTTCATGAGGCAAAGTATTTACATATATATTTACATTACTTAACTAGCAATAGTCTTTAATACAGTTGATATTCAGGTATCTGAAACTTGGCAAAACACACGATTCTCAATTTTGGAAGTTTGTAAGAAATGTGAAAACTGATTCACTTTATCCTGACGATTCAAGGGGTATTTAATAAATATTAATTGTTCATTTTAGTGATTAACAAAATATAATTTGTCTAGTATATAAAAAAAATTTACGAAATATAGAATAAAAAAACAGAATAACTTATTTTAGAAGACATATTAGCAGTAATTTTCAAGTGCAAACTCGAAGAATGCACTGCACTTCCAAAGAATTGAGCAAATGTAAATAGTTTCTTGAATGCGCTATTGATTCTTAGAAAACTAGCCCCATTTGGAAAAGAAGAAAAAAAACCTGTTACACAGTCCCCACTGAAGAGTCATAAATTACCATTCATCAATGGAACATACGGGGAAATTTCATGTATCCTTCCGCAAGAAGGCGGAGTTACAAGTATACTTTCCCCTCTTACCAAATGTGCAATGCTGATTTAATAATTACACGAAAAAAAATTAATTTAAAAAGTTCAAAGTATGCGTGTTTGAAAGAGCATAAAAAAAGGAAATTTTTCTGTTTTTACTTTTTTATCCGATAATTTAAAATATTTTTATGATCGTTTTAATGCACTACATAAGAATTTTAAGATCTTTAAATAATACTTGTAATTTTTTTTAAAAAATCGAAAGAATGGAAGAATTTAATTTTTTTTCGCTTTTTTAGATGCATTTTATTCCATGCAATTGAAAGCAATATCCTAGATGTAAATATACGAGAAAGAAACTCCATAGGATTAACATTACGCTCAAGATTTCGTGGTGGCGTATCAACGGGGCTCTTAAGTCCCCCTCTCCGTATGCTTACCGTATTATATCGATGTTTGTATTGTTACTTCGTGGAAATATTGTTTAATGTGGAAATTTTTTTTTCTTTTGCTGCATAAGTATTATTGTTAGTAATTTTATTGCAGAGCCTCTAGATGAGGAAATGGATGATGAGGATGACAGTGATACTGATACGGATCATGAGGACGAGGACAGTGATGATGAGATGGATGACGAAGAGGAGGATGACAGTGATGATGAGATGGATGACGACGAAGAGGAGGATGACTGTGAAGAATTTGAATATGATGACGAGGAGTATGACGGTTCTAACGGTTATGATTTTGAACATGATGAGTATGCCAATTTTGATTTTGAATATGAGGATGAGGAAGATGGTACTGATTCGTATGAGGAGGATGATAATGAAGATGAAGTGGGGTGAAGAAGAGCAGATTTAAAAACAATTATAATTCTGTACAACAGGAAAATGTGAAGACTCCTGTCAAAGATGCTGACAAATCAAAAAAACTACAAACACTTGAAGCAAAAATTCCAACAAATGAAATTCAAGAAAAAAGTAGTTCTAAAGGTAATATTTTTTAATTCTGATTTTTAGTATGATTTAGATAAATTAGCTGAGAAAAGAGTAATTGTGTTAGTTTGAAAGAGCATAAAAAAAGGAAATTTTTCCTGTTTTTACTTTTTTATCCGATAATTTAAAATATTTTTATGATCGTTTTAATGCACTACATATGAATTTTCAGATCTTTAAATAATACTTGTAATTTTTTAAAAAAAAATCGAAATAATGGAAGAATTTAATTTTTTTTTCGCTTTTTTAGATGCATTTTATTCCATGCTTGAGATTTCGTGGTGGCGTATCAAGGGGCTCTTAAGTCCCCCTCTCCTTATGCTTACCGTATTATATCGATGTTTGTATTGTTACTTCGTGGAAATATTGTTTAATGTGAAATTTTTTTTTTCTTTTGCTGCATAAGTATTATTGTTAGTAATTTTATTGCAGAGCCTCTAGATGAGGAAATGGATGATGAGGATGACAGTGATACTGATACGCATCATGAGGACAGTGGTACTGATACGGATCATGAGGACGAGGAGGATGACAGTGATGATTTTGAATTTGATGAGGAAGAGGATGGGGGTGGTACTGATTCGTATGAGGAGGATGATGATAATGAAGACGAAGTGGGTGAAGAAGGGCAGATTTAAAAACAAAATTATAATTCTGAACAACAGGAAAATGATGTGAAGACTCCTGTCAAAGATGCTGACAAATCAAAAAAAACTACAAACACTTGAAGCAAAAATTCCAACAAATGAAATTCAAGAAAAAAGTAGTTCTAAAGGTAATATTTTTTAATTCTGATTTTTAGTATGATTTAGATAAATTAGCTGAGAAAAGAGTAATTGTGTTAATTTTATTGTATACCTTGAATAATTTTGGGTGTTCATCAAAGTAATTTTTGTCTGTCAATTTTAAAAATGTTTAAAATGAAGTTTTATTATTTTAGATACTGTATAAATTCTCATTTTATTCAACATCACCAATAATTAGGTTGAATGTTGTAATATTATAAATTCTGCAAAGTTTTTATTTTCATGAAATTTGTTCCCTGCCTGCTGTCTGTTAGTTACAACATAAAAATAATTTCTCAATCCATCACTTTTAATATTCTTTCATGTCTTTCATCATAGTCTGTTATGTTTCTACTGCATGAGTAGAAAAATTTGTAAAATAATTTTCATTTAGATGAAAATTATTTTACAAATTCATGTAAATGGTTACAAGATTTTTTATATTTTACTCTAAACAAATTTATATGTTGAAGTTTTTCTTTGTTGCAATAAATTCTTTAAAACATTAAAGATGATAATAGTGATGAGGATGATGAACAGGAACCAATTAACTAAAACTAAACAACTAAAACTAAAAACTAAACAACAGAAATGATGTGAAGATTCATATCAAAGGTGCTGAGAAATAAAAAAAAACACAAACGTTGAAAGCAAAAAGTAAAAAAAATGAGGAACAAATTTAATATCGGGTGTTGTTTGGTGTCGAGTGATATGGAATCCAAGATGGCAGCCATCTGCAATAAATTGTCAGGAAAATATTTTTAAAGAACTGTTTTGAAATATATTACAAATAAAGAACATAGGAATAGATTAAAAATAACCAATATCAATCAATAATTAATATATAATAATTATAAATATATATTAAGTATATAATTATATATAATATATTATAATCAAAAAATTAATAATTGTATTATATAATTATATTATTCAAAAGTATTACAAAAGTATATTCCGTAAAAAGAGATTGCAGTATTCAAATCTTAAAATCTAAAATTCAAATTTAATTATAATTCTGTAATCATTTGCAATAAAATTTAAGGTTTTAGATATTAATGAACCAAATTGTGAATATCAAGGTAGGAAACTAAAACACAATATTAAGTAAATGTAAACTAAATATAAGTATTCAACAAGGTACTTCAAAAATAATGATGAAGATTCTAAATGAAAGTTTTAATGCTTAAGTTCATAAACTGTTAGTGGAAATGGAATGGTCTGCAATTCCAAATGATACAAATGTTGTATAATTTGCTTTAAAAGTCCTTTGACGGTTTTTCGTTCATGTTCATAAATTTTAAATTTTTGTGTTGATCGTCTGCAGTATTTTTCGGAAAGGTTAAATCTTTCCTGCATGTTATCCTAATTCAATGATAACTTTTCACACTTTGTTCAAAAGCAAGCTGCAGATATTTCTCTGCTTCAAAAAAGAAAGAGTCCATTGTAGATTTTTAAGAATCTTAAACATTAAGACATTAAAAGGTTATTCATTTATCAGACTATTAAGAGATTTTCTGAGACTAACAAATTTACAAACTACTAGAAGTGATTTTCCATGTTCATTGAGAAAACCAGCTCTCATGAAAGCAGTCAAGAAGGCTATTTCTTAATATCCTTGTTGAAAGAATATTTTTCTTGCTAAACAGATAAATGTGTAAAAGAATGTGTTGCATAGTAAAGGAAGACCTTAGACAAAAGGAAGTTATTAAAAAATAGCTGGTCATTTTCTTACAAAGGAATTAGGTTGTGCATCCCTGCTTTAATGCTTATGTCCCACGAAGCCTTTAAAGTTGGCTTGCGAATGTCTATTATGAAAGAAGAGTAATCTAAAATGGAAGTGACCTTTGTTAATTAAACAAGGAAAAATCGTATATGAAAATAGTATTACAGCAAATAATTGTTTTTCAGTTGTTCATTAAGTGACGCGACTTTTCAATATGTTTCTTTCATGGCTATCTGCTAGTGCGTGTTTTCGTATGAAAGCTCACAGACATTATCAATGGAAGCATTATTTCTTCCATCGCATGGTCTGGATGCAGAGAAGGTCTAAGAACAAATGCGTATTCATGCATGTGTGCCAGAACGGTCTGAATTCGAAATTGTGCCAAGCCAATCAAAAGTACCTATCAAACTTACATTTTTCTTCATGGTGAGCATTACCAATAATAACTAAGTGAGCATTACCAATAATAACTAACTTCTACTTAGCTGCTACGATCATTCTTTTAAACAACCCTGTGATCTTGCTAGAAAATTGGGAGTTTTGAAATCGTCACAGAACGATCTGATATTCTTTTTTGAATTCAGATTTTTAGTCTAGTATCATTTATTTATAAAGTCATACAAATTATTTTAGATAATGGGTAAGAAAAGATGATTTTCACACACACAAAATCGAAAATTTCAAGATGCACGGACGGATGAGTACTGTTTTATCTATTACAATGATACTGTCACATGCTTAATATGTAGTTGCAAGATTGCTATGACAAGAGTATAACGTAAAGCGACATTGTGAAACAAAGCATAAACATTTTGCATCTATGAAAGGATATGAACGATTTAAAAAAATTGAGCAACTCAAAAAAACTTTTAGTAGTCAAGCAATTTTTTCCATAAATGTACTGTTAACTTGGATTCATATGTGGAAGTGAGCTTGGGGGCGTCACTGAAATTATCACTAAAGAAGGTTGGCCATTCACAAATGGTGATTTTGTTAATTGCATCTGAAATAGTTTGTCCTGAAGCAAAAAGGAAATTTGAAAATATAAGCTTAAATAGAATGACTATTCAAAGAAGAATTCAACAGTTGAATTAGGACATTGAAAATCAAATAAAATCAGTCGCTTCAAACTTAGTATGTTTTTCTCTAGCTGTTGATGAATCTACAAATCGAACATCAGTTAGCCAATTGCTTGTGTTTGTTCATGGAATTGATATAAATTTTTGTGTTACAGAAGAACTCCTTGGAATGTTTTCCATGAAGGGGCAAACAACTGGAAGTGAACTTCTTTCTAGTTTGATACTTTAGTGTGCGATGCAGCTTCTTTAAACGTGAACAATTGTGTTAGCATTACCACAGATGGAGCAAAATCAATGATTGGCACAAAAATGGAATGGTTATGCTTCTAAAAGAATTCCTTACCCATAGTGGTGTAGAACTGTTGCAGCTTCATTGCATTATTCATCAAGAGAATTTATGTGGTAAAGAATTAAGATTTGCAACCTTAATGCAGTTGTATCTGAAGCAATCAACTTTATTCGTAGTGATGCCCTCAAACATGGGCAATTTAAAGAATTTTTAAAAGATTTTGATGATCTGTCTTCTGATATTCTTTATTATATAGAAGTTAGATGGCTCAGCCAAAGAGTTGCCCTTTAGCGTTTTATGGAACTATTTGATGAAATTGTTACATTTCTAAGTGACTGAGGTAGAAATGTTAGAAGGTTAAAAGGAGCAAATTTCCAGTGTGATTTGGCTTTTCTCACAGACATAACAGGCCATTTGAATGACTTAAACACAAAGCTACAAGGTAAGAATCAATTCATTTTTCAATTGATAAATAACGTAAAGGCATTTTAAACAAAAATGGTTTATTTCAAAACCAGCTGAAAACTAAAAGTTTTGCACCCTTTCCCTACTGCCAAAAAATGCATTAAAAATTTCCACACATGAAGATGCAGTATGAAGAACGAATTCAAATGCGCAATGCATTGATCGGTTTTTAGATTTAAAAAGGTGCCAAATAAAAGTTGATGCCTTTTCTTCTCCATTTTCTGTTGATATAAATCTAGTGGATGAGAGTATGCAGTTAGCCTTAATTGATTTACAGAATTCTGATGTTATCAAAAATCAATTCAAAGAAAATAGATATTAGAGAATTTTATAAAAACTTACTCGAGGATTTTTCGTGCTTAAAGCTTTCTTTGGCAGCACTTACATTTGTGAGCAAACTTTCTCACTAATGAATTTAAATGAATCAAAAATAAATAGAATAGCAGATGAGAACCTTTCTTCTGTTCTACATATTGCCACAACAAGTCTTAAGCCTGTCGTAAAATCAATAACTTCAAATATTCAGTCCCAGCCACCTTATTAAATTTTACAAATAAGTACTATTTTTTTTTCTTTCAAAATTTAAATTGTATTTGTATAATTAGCAATTCAAGTTTGCCACCTTTTTAGCAGGAATTTTTTTTTTAGCTAAAGTATTTTTATCATTCTGAAAGTGTTTGTGTTTCATCCATTTATCAACTGTATAATGTGTACATGAGTAAAATAAAGTAATAATTGTGATTAATGCATATTGTCATAAAACAGTGTTTTCATGTTTACAACATATTAGCCATCCTAAATAGGTTGTGCACCCCTGCATTAGAGTTACTTTAAGGTTGTCTTCGGCTAATGTTAAAGAATAGGAGCCAAATTCGGAATATTTTTTCACATAAAAAAAGTACTCAAACATTAATACTATATTCTGGCTTCACTATCATGTAGAGCAGTGCTCTGCAACCTTCTTATTGCTGCGGACCGGTCAACGTTTGATAATTTTACTGCGGCCCGCTGAGGGTAGGACACATTGATTATTTATATTTTAGATTGTTTTGATTTAACAATTTTAAATTAGTTACATTTAAATATGTCTTCAGAATAAAATATAGTTACACCAAAAATGAATAAAAGTGATTTAACGTGGATTATAAAGGGATTTCCATGGAAAGTTGCGCAAATCCGAGAGAAATGCACCACTTTAAATAAAAGGGCAATAGTTTAATGTTCTTTAGGTGGCCCGGCACCATTTACCGGTCCGCGGACTGGGGTTGCGGATCACTGCTGTAGAGAATCACTTTTATCATAGTACTCATTTTTACCAGAGTTGATACATTTTTTCTTTTATAAAATGTGTTTTGCATTTTTTCTCCTATACCGTAATGCTAAATGAGCTATCCCTTTACCTGTTAAAAGGAAATGAAATATTTGAAATTCTGAAATATTTTGAAATTTTATAAACACTATATTATAAATAAATGCTTGAGTTACAATGTCACAAATTTTTATAAAAATCTAGGTATTTTTTCTGTCCGAAAATGTGCTCCACATTATGTTTACGCTGTCTTACATATGGCAAAAACAGCCCTAAACGAAAGGCACTGTAGCAGAGGCATGCTCATAACAGCCGCAGATGGAATCTGTTTACCGGTGAGAAAGTTTTTGACGTTGAAGAACCTTTCAACTACCAGAATGACCGTGTAAACCAGTGATACTCAACCTGCGGCCCACCAAGCCTTTTTAAATGGCCCGGTCATTGCCCATTGCTCGGAAAAATTCACTTATTTAAGAACATGTGGCCTCAAAAATTGTTCTCATGTGTTCATCCACACTGACAGTGTTCGTCAGAGCCTGCAACCATCATATCATGGACCCTATAAGGTTATCAACCGATCTGAAAAAGTTTTTACACTTTTCATTAAAGGTAAAAATGTTAATGTTTCAATAGACAGGTTGAAAACATGTTTTTCCGACAATTCTTCAGAAAGTGACACTGAATCCAGCATTGGAGAAGATACACCTAATAAACCTGCAGACCACCGCGATGCCAATGTAGGAGTGTATGTTACATTGATGGATCATTTTTATGTATTTTTACTAAACTCCAGCTCTTTGCTGACTCTTTTCTCCCTTAGAACTCTCGTTTATTATTTTGTATTTACTACAATGGAAAAGTAGATCAACAAAAACCAAATTTGCTGCCATTAAGTTCTTAAAGATTCAAAAAGTTTGTCCTTTCTGTGTAGCATATTTTGTCAGCTATTTGTTCCTACTCGGTTATTCATCACTTTATTATACACACTGGTTTGCTGAGCTAGGCCTTTTTATTATTATATATATATTTTTTCCTTCTCTGTACTATTTTCTGGAACTCTATTCATTTTGTGCTTTGCTCTTGTTTGTATTTCTGATGCTTCATATTTCCGAACTATTTTCTGTTTGTTACAGCAATGTTTAACAAAGGCAAATATTTAATTACTTTCAAATACATGAAGAACGTTATAAAAAGGAATTTTATTGTACAAGTGTAATATTATTCTTATGTAATCTGGCATCACTTAATTTTGTTTTCTAGATTGGCAACACCCTGTACAGTCATTGTGTAAACAACAATCATGTAACCTCACTTCTAAGTCATTAAAAGCTAAGTTCCGTCCATTCAACTTCGTTTACTTTATTTATAGTACAATTTTAATGACTTAGAAATCTTCTTGAATCATTTCTGTTTTTAAATTTGATAATGGAACAATTGCTGAAACCTGAAAGATTTGATATAGATCCTATGTGTTCTAATTCGGAAACAAAATGGCGCCATTGGGAAAAAAACTTTTGAAAACTTTTTAGGAGGCATAAAAACCATTACAGAAGAAAATAAACTTCCTTTGCTATGTAATTACGTAACCTCAAATGTTTATCAGTTCATTAATGATTGCACAACTTATGCTCAAGCTATTGCGATACTTTATTCTCTTTTTATAAAGAAATGTAACATTATATTCGCTAGACATTGCTTGTCAACGCGAAATCAACAAACTGAAGAAACGGTCAGTGAATATTTACAAATTTTAAATCAATTGAGCAAGGACTGTGACTTAACTGATGTGAAGGCTGAAGAGTACCGAAAAGAGTATATTAGAGATGCTTTCATACGAGGATTAAAATGTCCTCGTATCCGTCAACGACTTCTCGAAAATACATCGATGACTCTTGATCAAGCTTTTGAGCAAGCTAGAACACTTGAATCAGCTGAAGTCCATGCAGCTTCTTATATGGGAAGTTCATTCCCTGTACAATCTGCAGCTATGAAAACAGAAGATTTTTCAGAAGAAACCGTAGCAACATCAGCGGCTTCCTCCTCCTCCTCAAGGTCTAAACATGCTTCTTTTGTGGAAATTACTTACACTCACAAACCCTTTGTCCAGCTAGAGATGTTACTTGCAGAAACTGTGGGAAAAAAGGGACATTACCAGCGAATGTGCAAATCTAGACCTGGAAGAAACTCTTCAAATGTGGTGGCTTCTTCAAACACACTGGCAGCTATTTCGGGATCTACTCACTGTCTCCAGAAATCAATAATTAAGGCATTGGTTAATAATATCCAGCTCAGTGCATTAATCGATACAGGAAGCTCTCTTAGTTTTCTTAATGAAAAACATGTGGCGAAATGTAAATTGAAAGTTGAACCATATTTGGGAAAAATATCCATGGCAAACTCCTCTATGGTGACTGAAACAGAGGGTGTTTGTAAAGTTAATTTAAAAATTGAAAACTTCACTTATCAGAATGTGGAACTTTTAGTTATGAAAGATCTTTGTAGTGATGTTTTGATTGGCCATGATATTCTAAACAGACATTCATCAGTAGAAATTGGATTTGATGGTAATAGACCTCCACTAACAATTTGTTCTTTGGCTGTAGCACAAGTACCTCCTGTTTCGTTATTTTCTAACTTGAATCCAGACTGTAGACCTTTGGTTACAAAATCGAGACGTCAGACTGTTGAAGACAATATTTTTATGGCATTGGAAGTTCAGAAACTTCTCCAGGAAGGAGTCATCGAACCAAGTAACTCACCATGGAGGCTCTGAAGCCTTTGTCATTAGAGGAGAAAATCATAAGCCCAGAATGGTGGTTGACTACTCTCAAACAATTAATAAATACACTTTGCTGGATGCCTACCCTTTGCCTAAAATAGAAGAGGTAATTTTGAAAATTTCAAAAAATAAAGTTTTTAGCAAAATTGATCTCCAAAGAACCTACCATCAAATTCCTATCCAGGATAGCGAGAGACATTATACAGCTTTTGAAGCTTGTGGAAAGCTCTACCAGTTTTTGCGTGTTCCTTTTGGGGTTACTAATGGAGTAGCTTGTTTTCAAAGAGTCATTGACAAAATTATTGAGGATGAAGGACTCACCCTTACATATCCATTCATTGATGATGTTACTGTGTGCGGAAAAGATCAGAAAGAACATGACAACTTAGAGAAGTTCATGACTGTGGCAAAGAAGTATAATTTAACTCTAAATGAAGATAAGTGTACCTACTCAAGTAATCCTGTCCATTTGCTAGGCTACATTATTCAGGATGGTATAATTAAACCGGATCCTGAAAGACTAAATCCTTTGCGAGATATGCCCGTTCCGAAAGACTCATCTGCATATTGCAACGTGCTTTAGGAATGTTTGCCCATTATTGCCGATGGATCCCAGGGTTTTCTAAGAAAATACGTCCTCTTCTAGGAAACTTTCTAGAGATGCTGTATTGACTTTTAATTCACTGAAAGATGATGTGGCAAATTCTGCCTTGGCAACAATTGAAGATGACATACCATTTGGAGTGGAAACTGATTCATCTGATTTTGCTATTGGAGCTACCTTGAGCCAAGCTGGACGTCCTGTTGCCTTTTTCTCAAGAACTCTACATGCATCTGAATTTAGACATTCATCCCCAGAAAAAGAAGCATATACCATTGTGGAATCACTTCGTCATTGGAGACACTTCTTGATGGGAAAGCATTTTGAAGTATTCACTGATCAACAAGCAGTCGCATTTGTATTCAATCAGCGACATGGTAGTAAAATTAAAAATGAAAAGTTAATCTGTTGGAGACTTGAACTTGCTAGCTTGAAATTTGACATTATTTATCGTCCAGGAAAGCAAAATGTGATTGCTGATACATTATCACGTATAACTGGTGCTATAACTCCCAGAGTCGACTTATACAATCTTCACAACTCGCTTTGTCATCCTGGAGTGACACGAATGCACCATTGGGTTCGTTGCAAAAATCTCCCTTTTTCTTTAGAGGATATAAAGAAAGTCACAAACTCCTGTTTAATATGTAATGAATTAAAGCCAAGGTTTGTTAAAAATGTTGGAACACTTGTGAAAGCTACTGCTCCATTTGAAAGGCTGAATCTTGACTTTAAAGGACCTTTACCTAGTGTCTCAAGAAATCACTATATTTTAACAATAGTTGATGAATTCTCTAGATTTCCATTTGCGATCCCTTGTAGTGACATTTCTGCAAAAACCGTTATATTGCATTTGAAGAACATTTTCTCTATTTTTGGAATGCCATCATTTATTCATTCTGACAGAGGATCATCTTTCATGTCTCATGAATTAAAATCATTTTTAACTTCTCAAGGAATTGCTACAAGTCGTACTACTCCCTATAATCCAGCAGGAAATGGACAGGTTGAACGTTATAATGGAATAATCTGGAAAACTATACAACTTGCTTTAAGATCTAATAGTATGAAAACTGAACAATGGGAAGGAGTTATCCAAACAGCTTTGCATTCCATTCGCTCCTTGTTGTGTACAGGAACAAATACCACTCCTCATGAACGAATGTTTTCTCATCCTCGAAGATCCCATAATGGCTGTTCCATACCTACTTGGCTTACAAAGCCTGGTCCAGTTCTTATGAAAAATCAGATGCGTGCTAACAAATATGAGCCAATTGTTCAAGAAGTGGAATTGAAGCTAATCCTGACTATGCGCATTTAAAACTTGGTGATGGAAGGGAAACAACTGTCTCTATAAGACACTTGGCTCCAAGAGGGGAAACTACCAGATCTGAAGACAACAAGGGTGCAGAGGAAAATGTTCAAGCTTATCCAGATCTGCAGCCAATAAACTCAGACTCAGCCATTACTTTAGAAGACTCGACTGAACAGAACATGAACACAGCATTGCGTACTACATCTTGTCACAGGCAACCTCCTGCATACTTGAAGGACTACATCAGGGACTGAAATAACTAGATTAAAATTAAAGGGGGGTAAATGTAATATTATTCTTATGTAATCTGGCATCACTTAATTTTTTCTAGATTGGCAACACCCTGTACAGTCATTGTGTAAACAACTATCATGTAACCTCACTTCTAAGTCATTAAAACTAAGTTCCGTCCATTCAACTTCGTTTACTTTATTTATAGTACAACAAGGTAGGATTGTAGACAGATGCATTTAGTAACCGGCAATTTATTGAGCAGAGAATGAATATAAAATTTTGTGTTCACTTGGGAAAGAGTGCTATGGAGACTTACGAAATGAAGCATGTGTATAGCTGTGAACGTAAACTTTTGCGTGGTGTGGATGTTTCAGGGAAAGGTAGGGAATGTGTCAAAGACAACGAACGCTCTAGACCAGTGATTTGGCGGACTGGTACGGGTCCGCAGATCAAATGGTGCCAGGCTGCCTAAAGAACATTAAACTATTGCCATTTTTATTTAAAGTGGTGCATTTATCTCGGATTTGCGCAACTTTCCACGTAAATCACTTTTGCTCTCATATCTTAAGTTCTACACTTCTCTAACATTAGAGTGTAAAAGACTAACTAACCAGTAGAGCTATGAACAATGGATCTAAAAGTTAAATAACAGATGTGGAGGACTTTTTCATTAAAGACGAGAATTTCTTGGACAACATGTTTATTGAAGGCGATGCAAAAAAATGAAATTTACAATGACATTTTTAAAACAATTGAATGCACTCTAAGTACCTTGCTCAAAAAAAATCATTTGAGTACAGTATGGAGTCAGCTACTTGCTGAGAAACACCCAACTGCTACTGACTACACAATAGTAGTGACCAGTATTTATACATTAATACAATTAGCATATTGCATTACTTCCACAATAAGCAATATAAACTATTAAGAAAAACTCCCAAGTGGTCAGATAGAACCGTGGCGTCACAAGCGGCGACCGGATCTTTAATGCACAGCTGCCATCAGCAAAAGCCGTTTCTCAACTCCACTCGTTTTTCGGGTTTGTTTACATTTCATTAATGGTGGCACATTTTGAAACACCCACATCACTTGCCGTACACACACAAGTAATACCATATTCCTGGACTACTGACAACATTGGGATGTCATGTAAGTTATCCACAACTTATCAAACTATGCTTAGAATTTAGCCATGACATACAACTTTATATTCCACGTTAAATCACTTTTATTCATTTTTGGTGTAACTATATTTTATTCTGAAGGCATATTTAAATGTAGCTAAATTAAAATTATTAAATCAAAACAATGTAAAATATAAACAATGAACGTGTCCTGCCCTCGGCGGGCTGCTGTAAAATTATCAAACGTTGACCGGTCCGCAGCGATCAAAAGGTTGCGGAGCACTGCTCTAGACATCTGCAGACTTCCTGCACCACTGATAACATTGGAAAGGTTTCTGCAACGGTACATAAGAGCAAGCTTCAAAGAATAGTGCAAATAGAATAATCATTTGGGAAATCCTAGGCCAGGGATGGCGAACCAGTGGCACACGTGCCATTGATGGCACATGACACAATATTTTTGGCACGTCAGTGATCAAAATGGATTGCATTTTATTTCAAAGTTCACTATGAAGTATTACGAACAAACGTGAGTGATTGGTCGTGGCAAGTGGCATGTAATTTACGGAGCTCCTGTCCCTATAAGGGGGACGTACCTCCTCATCAGAATTGATAAATTTAGAGTCGATGAGTGGGGTGACATAAAGTAAAGGAGAAAAATTGATAAATAAATGAAATAATTAAGATGGGCAGAACATATCTGCTGAGAAACAGTGGCGGACGATGTTCGCTCACTGATGGAAAAATGCCCTGCTTGCTGCGTTTTGATTGGTCGAAACCAATCGACGCAGAAAGTGGGCGTGGAAAAGGATTGGGTCGATCTGAGGGGGACACACTCGTTTGTCTTAGTTACATTGTAAACTAACTACAACTGCTTATGTTGCAAAGTTTGTCTACGGATATTATAAGCAATTTCATTAACACGACTGTATTTTTTAAAGTTTATCTGTTATATTTACGATATTTAACTGTCATTCAACATGGCTAGTTCAGCAAAAGAACAAAAAGGGCTAGATTGTAAGTGTAACAAAGAATTTCAAATTTGGTAGACTGAGAAGCATGGCATAGTTAGTAAACGCGGCAAAGGGGTGTGTGTTTTATGTTCTGGAACAGTGGTATGCAGAACATATTGTCTATAGAACGACATTTTGAAAAAAATCATAAATCCTCTTTTCGTAAAAAAGTGAACCACAGAAAAAATAATTTCTTAGAGGCCGTTTGGCAGATGACTTGAATTAAGCATGCCTTTTAAAAAAATAAGATCTTACAATCTTAATATAAGTTATTTATCATCCAACTGCAACATCAGAGAAGTCACACTAATGTTACTTTATAATTTGAATTACACATATAACTAAAACATTTACCACTGTTCAGTGCAAAAGGTATTTTTTCGTAGCAAATAAGGAGTTTTGTTTGTGTGTTGCTAGTATTTAGAGAGTTTTATTATTTTTCCAATTATCACAAGTCAAAATTATTAGACGGCACATCTATACCTCATTAAACACTTCTTTAGAAAAAATGGTATGCTGATCCATAAAGGTTCGCCACCCCTCTCCTAGACCATATGTCAATGGGTACCGACTAAGAATCTTGGCATGCATAGAGGGTGTCAACACGTTGTTCCCTGCATGTTAAACGAAGACCAAAAGTCAATTTGAATGAAATTGCAGGAGACTTACTCTGGGCTGTTTACAAAGATCCTTCCCTACTTGATAGAACTGCTCGAAAAGGGAAGCCCTGCTAGAGGTGTTCTTCGATATCCAGGGCAATGTGCATCTAGAATTTATTTCTGAAAGATGCACAGTGAACAAAGAACTCAAGAGACCAAAATTGTGGATTGAGCAGTTATGAGAGCTTTTGCATGATAACACTCCTGCACATTGATCCCTCCTCGTCGCTGACTTTCTTGCAAAAACAACTGTTTTGCCATATTCTCCCCTGCACTCGCACCCTACACCTTCAGCTTATTTCCTGAATTGGCTCACCACTTGCAAGGTTGTTGATTTAAATCTGCATATGAAGTTAAAAGTGCATCACAGGCTGAATTAAAGCATATGGCTAAAAATGGATTCTAGAAATGTTTCAATGACCTTTACAAGCGATGACAAAAGTGTGTTGTAGTCTAAGGGTCTTATTTAAAAAAAGAATGTATTTCAACAGTTTAATTCGTAATATTTTTTAAAGTTATAGACTCAGTCCAGGGACTTTTGAATCCCACCCTGTATTAATACTTCTCAAAATAAGATCTTTGTGTCCTATGTCGTATTGATACGTGTATTTGTCACGGTGGCTAATATATTTTGTTTCCTGTGAAAACTCCAAAGCTTAGTGCACTTGAGAAATGAAGTGGCAATTGCTCAGATTTTTTAGTTTTTTCCTAGGGTTTATTCAGATTAATAAGGGCTGAAGTATTGTTTTTCTTTTATTGTAGATCATAATACATCTTTGATTGATGTTAATTGTGCCAGTCATTGTTTTCGGTTAACGTTTTCACAATCTGACATTACCAAGCATTAGGAATGTGCGATGACTAAACCATCTGCTGGTATTAGGGTAATTATATGCATGAAACAAAAGTCTTCTTCTAAGCAGTAATGATATTAATTACAAATTATACCTCATTATGGTTACTTGAATTTTGCAAAATATCTTAATTTATAGTGGCCTTTTTACATTTCCAAATTTGATTGCGGATTCCATTGAATGAACTTTAAAAATTTGGAATATACCATTGAAAGCTGATAATTCTGCATTAATGCAAGAGGAAAATTGCAGTTGTTACCCACTTAAAAGAAAGATGAGTATGGATTTTTTGTCATCTATATATATATAAAGGAGAAAAGCGACTCACTCACTGACTAATCACGATATCTCCGGAACTATTAAACCTACAAACTTGAAATTTAGTTGGCAACCTTTCATGGAGTAGACATCAGCTAAGAACGAATTTCACAAAGATCAAACTCCAAGGGGCATTATCAATAATTATTTCCATTATTAAACTATTAGATGTGCAGTCTTGAAACTTGGTACACTGATTCCTTTCATAGAGTAGAGATTCCCTGCAAAATGATTTTTACGAAAATTGACCTCCAAGGGGCGTTGAGGGCGCTTAAGGAGCGTTATGCATAATTATTTCCACTTTTAAACTATTAGACATTCAGTCTTCAAATTTGATAAGTGGATTAATTAATTTAATTTTGTTAGAAATAAATTCTAACACTTTTTCTTTAAAGATTTCATATTAAAATTAATTATTCATTTTTTTAAAAGTATTTTTAATTACTTTTGTTCTCATTTGCATAAACTCCATTTACATATATGTTATTTACTTGTGCAAGTTCGCTGAACACAAACCATGTGAAATTTGCATCATGCTTTGGCGATGATGAAATATGCAAATCATTAGCATTATAGCACAAATGCACATCACGGGCAACCACAGTGCCACCTGCAAGCACTATATAAGGGGAGGTTGGCAATTTGAAGTGCGGCAATTACTTTTTTGGTGACTTTTTTTACATGAGCTAATTACCTATGCCTCGTGGAAGACATCAAACGTCTTTTGACTAGGTTCCTGAATTCGACCGAGGAAGAATTGTAGCCTATAGGGATTGTGATTATCCTTTAAAGAAATTGGTCAACATGTTTGACAAAACCAAGCAACTGTGATGTGCTGCCCTTGATGACAGGCAAATTGTGCATGGCAGTGATGGATTGCCACATCATGAACCGTAGCACAACAGATTCAGTCTATTACGCATCATTCAGTGTCCACTCATACCATTCAACGCCATTTGCAGCGGAATGGTATGAGCGGGCAATGTCCACAAGGCGTCTATTACTTCATTTACCCTCGACAGGAAACCACAAGCATTTTGCGCCATCAATGTTGCGATGAACGGCGGACATGGACAATCGAATGGAACGACATTGTGTTTACTGATGAATCTTTTGCCAGCAACATCAGGATGGTCGGATTCGATTTGGAGACATCCTGGTGGTAGGCTGCTGAACTGTTGCGTTATGCATTGTCACACTGGTCCTGCACCCAGTATCATGATTTGGAGGGGTATTGGATTTCACTGCTGCACTCCTCTAGTATGTGGAGTTGTTGGAGTGCATGGTCCTCCCATACATTTAGCTCTTGCCATCAGCCATATTCCAACAGGATAATGCGCGACCACACGTAACACGCAATGCTCAAGAGTTCTTCTGTACACATCAGATTGAATTGCTTTCTTGGCTTGCTTGTTCTCCCGATCTATCACCAATCGAAAACGTGTGGTCCATGCTTGTACAATCATAGGCCTGGGATACATCATCCGCTGCTACACCAGATCAACTTTGGCAATATGGGTAATCCACGTGGAATGCTGTGCCCCAAGAATACATCCAAAGCCTCTTTGATTCTATGCTGAGGCGTGTGGCAGCAGTTATATCCAACAATGGTGGCTACACTAACTATTGATTTTGTCATCCACACATCACAAGAAGCTGTAATTTTAATCGTTTGATCTTTGTACAACATGTTATCCGCCAAGTAAATTTTGCTGTCATATCTATTGGAAATTAATTTAATTTTGTTAGAAATAAATGCTAACTCTTTTTCTTTAAAGAGTTCCTATTAAATTTATTTATCCATTTATTAAATATTTTTTATAACTTTTATTTTCATTCTTGCTATTTGGGAAAAATTTAAGCTGTCTCATTTGCTTGAATCACCAATGAAGCATGTTATTTCTCGTTTGCATAAACTCGTTTACATAAATGTTGTTTATTTCTGCCACAAGGTGGCTATATGTATAAATAGAATATCCTTGTGTTCTACATTAGTCTATTCTAGTTTGGTATCTGATGCAGCCTAAAAGATGTTAGTTTTTAATTTCTGTAGGACAGTTTCCTTTCTTTAAAAATTTATTTTTAATTACAAATAAAATTATTCAACTTAAAGAAGTCTTTTATTTACTGGATTGAAATACTTGCAAAAGTAACTAGTAAAGATAGGCTTAACAATATGTGGTTTTTCTTGACGTTTCATTTTGTGTGGCCAACAGTGTATCTATTAGTTTAAATGCTATAAAACACATTTATTACTTCTTAATCAGAAAATTAATCAGTTTTTGGTACAATTCTACTTATATGAGTCATTTATAAATATGTAGTTTCCTTTGTATTGTGTTTAACCTCCTGTACTTGAACATTGAAAATTAAATTTGTTTCACATTAAAGTCAAAAACAATATTTTTTTAAGCAAAGATCTCTGTATATTATCCTATAAACAATTGTGTTTTATCTGTAGTAATTTTTACTAATATTAAAAAAAGTTAATTTGCACTCATGAAACTATGTTGCAAGCAATATCATTTTTACTGCTAGTTTTGTCATATGTACTGTTTCACAACATACATTACGCTATCTTTTTGCTTGTTAATTCAAATTTTGTTGTGATTTTCTATTTAATATTAATAATTAGAATATTAATCATTTGCTCATTCATTACTCCCTTTTTCTATTTCATGGAAAAAATTTTTCCTGTTCATGAAAATATGCATTGCTTTGAGCATCTGTGGATTTTTATGTTTGCAGTTGTCATAAACAATGCTATAAAAAAAGTGATGCTAAATCTACTGTGGATTATTGTATATCTTATTGAAGCCCCATCACAACAATATTTTTGCTTCTTTTTTCTTAAAATATGTATATGAATATCTTTTAATTAAAATTTGCTCACAGAAGAAAAAGTTGGTGCTAATTATAAGACTCTTGTTAGGTTTTGAAACAAGCATATGATGTCGAGAAAATCTAGATTTAACATACCCCAAAAAAATGAAACTGAAGGACATTTTTCTTAGTTGTAACTTTTAATTTTTGATTTAGATTTTTATTTTAGATAAAATATTAGAAAGAAGAAAGTAAATGAATTATTGAAACTCTAACATCAGCAGGCTCTTTTGATCTAGCATGATTAATGTTTCAATTTTTGTAAAAGAGGTTTAAATTGTTTTGTTCTAAAATTATTTAATATTTGTTATTTTTTGAAAAATTAACAAAAATAATCAACATCAATTTTTCACAACTATTTGAATTTTTTTTTTTTTTTTTTTTGGAAATTTTCATCATGTCATTGTGGCGATTTTTATGTTCTATTTTCATAGGATTGTGCCTATAGAGTCTGGCCTGATTTCAAAAATGGCTAATTCTGCTTTTAGACATTTTAGATAGTGCAGAACTTGAACAGGGTGTACCTTGTTTTTTATTCTGTTCACGCATTTGTAGTATATTTTTCACCAAAACCCCACATACCAAACAATTTTCAACAAGTTATCCTGCTCCCTGGCCTTCTTAACCTTCTCGCTGTGCAACCCGTGTTTTATTTACGTTTTTGTGTTCATTTTTTTTTTTTTATCTAATTCTGTATTTTAAAGTAAAAGCTTTTTTACAATTTTTTTTGTGTGTGTGTCTTTAAAGTCTAAAATATAGATTTAATATTTGAATTTGAAGTACAAAATAAAAAAATACATAATTTTTGAACCTTCATTGATGAAATAATTATGTAGTGAGATTATTAATATTTTTCTGATCATTTTAGATCCAATTTTCTATCGGAATAATTTTAATGAGGTGGGGGACTAGATGTATGCATGTGCCAATGACCCTGAAAAGGCTCTCATCAGAAAGATTACAAATCCTGGCTGGCGTCTTAGAAACTCTCGTATTTATAAAGAACTCGAACTTCCCCCTTCAAAACTTTCATTCAAAGTCTAGCTAAAAAAAATTTTTTTAACGATATACAATTTACCAATAACTTAAACCTCATAGACATTAAAAATTACCCACTAAATGATAATACGAAAAGACCCAGGAGAATCCTCCTAGATTCATATAATCCCCCTTAACGCTACGTCCCCGTCATTCACCGGTGGTGAATGACACATTTGCTAAATTCTTCTCTTTGAGAAAAATTTTTTGGAAACCTCTTATTTTTGCAGATTTAACTATTGACCAATCTCGCTCTACTCCTTCGGGAGTGGAGCAGGGCGGCTAATAGCTCTTTTCCCTCTGATCACGCTTTGCCGTCCAGAGTCGACCCTCCAATTTAAACAAATAAAAACTTAATTTCATGCTGCACCCACCAGAAAATTCCCCCTTTTTATCAACCTCAGTTCAATGACCCTAACTTCAGGGCAGCCAATTGAGAGCTTACTCACTTACTTCCATCAACCAATAACAGTGCACTATATCGACTTGTCAGTTCCGAACTATATCTCAGGACTTTTTCCCGCCGAAACCAGATGGAGTCTCCGCCCATGACGATGACGTCACTCTGCTACCTCACCTAGTCCTCCAATCACCATGCCACTTCAGACAATCCTCAGGAAACTCTCTTTTCCATTCAGGACTCTCCACTCCCATCAGGAACAATACACTTCAGTTAGGGGAAGGAGGATCTTGCCAGATCCATATCACCGAGACGTTAATCGAAATCGACCCTGAAAAGGCTTGATATTTTAAGACATCTTAGTCACATAATAAACATTGAAATATGCAAATTAGTATTCAGTTGGTTTTGTAACATATAATTTGATTTGTATTGGGGTGTATTGATAAACAAAATTCCCGTTTTCGAACTACTATGACTAATAATAAAATTTGGTTTGCATGTTTCTTTTGTTGAATTGGAATCCGCTAAGAATGCTCTCAATGTTACGAGGCGTATTGATGATAAAAATTCCGTTTTTGCTCTGTTGGATTTAGATTTGATATTTAGCATGCATGTTTATTTTATGGAGTAGAGATCTGTTTGAAAGTTGCTTTGGCAGAAATCCACTTGATTATTGGGTTAAGTGAGCAGAAAAAAAATCTTTCTACTTCTATTTAAGATATTAACGGAAATTATAATTTATGTTCTTTTTATATCAATAGGCAAGAGTTACAGCTATAAATATATTTTTCAATACAATTGAATTCTTAATGCTAGATATCAATAATTTATGTATATGTAAACAGTATATATTTATACAACAACGTGAAATACCCATTGAAGTGGGTCGGTAGTGGCTAGTTTTATATATTTGGCTTGGTAAAAATCGGTGCGTTTTTAAAATAGATGATATATATATATATTCTCGGAGATATTTTTTATTATCTATAAAACTTTCAAAAAAAGGGCACAATAAAGAAGCCTCAAAAATTTTACAGCATGTATTTATTGGTTATTTGCTTAATTACAGCCTTGTAGTCAATGTGTAATTTCTTTTTTATAAATAGAATCTTAAAGTGGAAAATTTTTATTTTTACTTGACGGCTTACTTTTAATCTAAAAAATTTTCCGTGATTGCTAATCTGTCTATAATAGGGGGGAAAAGTGATTTTGTCAATCGGCAAAGCTAAATATATAAATTGAAACAGTAGTAATGGTGAGAGCTAGAAAGGCAATTTGTGATGTGGTATGAAAACTAAGTAAGAAATAAACCGCCAATAATGAAATAGGAATAAATAATAATAAACCAAAGAAATATTAATGGGCTAGAGGAAACTAAACTCTATATTATATAAATGGAAGCATGTAAAAAGAAATAATTCTGCTTCTCTCTTCCCAAAGACTCTCGGACCTGTGCTTTGGAAGTGTGATGCACTACCACTCAGCTACTGATCTTTAAGTTAGGGAACAAAATTTTAATTATTCTATAATATATGTAATAAATTCGAAGGTACAAATGTAGTTTTTTTTAAAAAATTATTCTTTGGATTAAAATTTCACATTTTAAATTTCAAGAAATAGTCAATTGTTTAGATAATTCATTTTGAAAAAGTGTAAAATTCTTTTAAATTATTTCTTTTTTTCACTTCACAGCATTTAAACATTTTTTTAGACACCTTTCCTATGTCAAACAACATAACATAAAACTACAATGCTGGCCGTACAAAATGTCACACACCTGAAGGAACTGTTGGAAATTAATTTAATTTTGTTAGAAATAAATTCTAACACTTTTTCTTTAAAGATTTCATATTAAAATTAATTATTCATTTTTTTAAAAATATTTTTAATTACTTTTGTTCTCATTTGCATAAACTCCATTTACATATATGTTATTTACTTGTGCAAGTTCGCTGAACACAAACCATGTGAAATTTGCATCATGCTTTGGCGATGATGAAATATGCAAATCATTAGCATTATAGCACAAATGCACATCACGGGCAACCACAGTGCCACCTGCAAGCACTATATAAGGGGAGGTTGGCAATTTGAAGTGCGGCAATTACTTTTTTGGTGACTTTTTTTACATGAGCTAATTACCTATGCCTCGTGGAAGACATCAAACGTCTTTTGACTAGGTTCCTGAATTCGACCGAGGAAGAATTGTAGCCTATAGGGATTGTGATTATCCTTTAAAGAAATTGGTCAACATGTTTGACAAAACCAAGCAACTGTGATGTGCTGCCCTTGATGACAGGCAAATTGTGCATGGCAGTGATGGATTGCCACATCATGAACCGTAGCACAACAGATTCAGTCTATTACGCATCATTCAGTGTCCACTCATACCATTCAACGCCATTTGCAGCGGAATGGTATGAGCGGGCAATGTCCACAAGGCGTCTATTACTTCATTTACCCTCGACAGGAAACCACAAGCATTTTGCGCCATCAATGTTGCGATGAACGGCGGACATGGACAATCGAATGGAACGACATTGTGTTTACTGATGAATCTTTTGCCAGCAACATCAGGATGGTCGGATTCGATTTGGAGACATCCTGGTGGTAGGCTGCTGAACTGTTGCGTTATGCATTGTCACACTGGTCCTGCACCCAGTATCATGGTTTGGAGGGGTATTGGATTTCACTGCTGCACTCCTCTAGTATGTGGAGTTGTTGGAGTGCATGGTCCTCCCATACATTTAGCTCTTGCCATCAGCCATATTCCAACAGGATAATGCGCGACCACACGTAACACGCAATGCTCAAGAGTTCTTCTGTACACATCAGATTGAATTGCTTTCTTGGCTTGCTTGTTCTCCCGATCTATCACCAATCGAAAACGTGTGGTCCATGCTTGTACAATCATAGGCCTGGGATACATCATCCGCTGCTACACCAGATCAACTTTGGCAATATGGGTAATCCACGTGGAATGCTGTGCCCCAAGAATACATCCAAAGCCTCTTTGATTCTATGCTGAGGCGTGTGGCAGCAGTTATATCCAACAATGGTGGCTACACTAACTATTGATTTTGTCATCCACACATCACAAGAAGCTGTAATTTTAATCGTTTGATCTTTGTACAACATGTTATCCGCCAAGTAAATTTTGCTGTCATATCTATTGGAAATTAATTTAATTTTGTTAGAAATAAATGCTAACTCTTTTTCTTTAAAGAGTTCCTATTAAATTTATTTATCCATTTATTAAATATTTTTAATAACTTTTATTTTCATTCTTGCTATTTGGGAAAAATTTAAGCTGTCTCATTTGCTTGAATCACCAATGAAGCATGTTATTTCTCGTTTGCATAAACTCGTTTACATAAATGTTGTTTATTTCTGCCACAAGGTGGCTATATGTATAAATAGAATATCCTTGTGTTCTACATTAGTCTATTCTAGTTTGGTATCTGATGCAGCCTAAAAGATGTTAGTTTTTAATTTCTGTAGGACAGTTTCCTTTCTTTAAAAATTTATTTTTAATTACAAATAAAGTTATTCAACTTAAAGAAGTCATTCTTTTACTGGATTGAAATACTTGCAAAAGTAACTAGTAAAGATAGGCTTAACAATATGTGGTTTTTCTTGACGTTTCATTTTGTGTGGCCAACAGTGTATCTATTAGTTTAAATGCTATAAAACACATTTATTACTTCTTAATCAGAAAATTAATCAGTTTTTGGTACAATTCTACTGAAATGAGTCATTTAAATATGTAGTTTCCTTTGTATTGTGTTTAACCTCCTGTACTTGAACATTGAAAATTAAATTTGTTTCACATTAAAGTCAAAAACAATATTTTTTTAAGCAAAGATCTCTGTATATTATCCTATAAACAATTGTGTTTTATCTGTAGTAATTTTTACTAATATTAAAAAAAGTTAATTTGCACTCATGAAACTATGTTGCAAGCAATATCATTTTTACTGCTAGTTTTGTCATATGTACTGTTTCACAACATACATTACGCTATCTTTTTGCTTGTTAATTCAAATTTTGTTGTGATTTTCTATTTAATATTAATAATTAGAATATTAATCATTTGCTCATTCATTACTCCCTTTTTCTATTTCATGGAAAAAAATTTTCCTGTTCATGAAAATATGCATTGCTTTGAGCATCTGTGGATTTTTATGTTTGCAGTTGTCATAAACAATGCTATAAAAAAAGTGATGCTAAATCTACTGGATATTTGTATATCTTATTGAAGCCCCATCACAACAATATTTTTGCTTTTTTCTTAAAATATGTATATGAATATCTTTTAATTAAAATTTGCTCACAGAAGAAAAAGTTGGTGCTAATTATAAGACTCTTGTTAGGTTTTGAAACAAGCATATGATGTCGGGAAAATCTAGATTTAACATACCCAAAAAAAATGAAACTGAAGGACATTTTTCTTAGTTATAACTTTTAATTTTTGATTTAGATTTTTATTTTAGATAAAATATTAGAAAGAAGAAAGTAAATGAATTATTGAAACTCTAACATCAGCAGGCTCTTTTGATCTAGCATGATTAATGTTTCAATTTTTGTAAAAGAGGTTTAAATTGTTTTGTTCTAAAATTATTTAATATTTGTTATTTTTTGAAAAATTAACAAAAATAATCAACATCAATTTTTCACAACTATTTGAATTTTTTTTTTTTTTTGGAAATTTTCATCATGTCATTGTGGCGATTTTTATGTTCTATTTTCATAGGATTGTGCCTATAGAGTCTGGCCTGATTTCAAAAATGTCTAATTCTGCTTTTAGACATTTTAGATAGTGCAGAACTTGAACAGGGTGTACCTTGTTTTTTATTCTGTTCACGCATTTGTAGTATATTTTTCACCAAAACCCCACATACCAAACAATTTTCAACAAGTTATCCTGCTCCCTGGCCTTCTTAACCTTCTCGCTGTGCAAACCGTGTTTTATTTACGTTTTTGTGTTCATTTTTTTTTTATCTAATTCTGTATTTTAAAGTAAAAGCTTTTTTACAATTTTGTTTTGTGTGTGTGTCTTTAAAGTCTAAAATATAGATTTAATATTTGAATTTGAAGTACAAAATAAAAAAATACATAATTTTTGAACCTTCATTGATGAAATAATTATGTAGTGAGATTATTAATATTTTTCTGATCATTTTAGATCCAATTTTCTATCGGAATAATTTTAATGAGGTGGGGGACTAGATGTATGCATGTGCCAATGACCCTGAAAAGGCTCTCATCAGAAAGATTACAAATCCTGGCTGGCGTCTTAGAAACTCTCGTATTTATAAAGAACTCGAACTTCCCCCCTTCAAAACTTTCATTCAAAGTCTAGCTAAAAAATTTTTTTTAACGATATACAATTTACCAATAACTTAAACCTCATAGACATTAAAAATTACCCACTGAATGATAATACGAAAAGACCCAGGAGAATCCTCCTAGATTCATATAATCCCCCTTAACGCTACGTCCCCGTCATTCACCGGTGGTGAATGACACATTTGCTAAATTCTTCTCTTTGAGAAAAATTTTTTGGAAACCTCTTATTTTTGCAGATTTAACTATTGACCAATCTCGCTCTACTCTTTCGGGAGTGGAGCAGGGCGGCTAATAGCTCTTTTTCCTATGATCACGCTTTGCCGTCCAGAGTCGACCCTCCAATTTAAACAAATAAAAACTTAATTTCATGCTGCACCCACCAGAAAATTCCCCCTTTTTATCAACCTCAGTTCAATGACCCTAACTTCAGGGCAGCCAATTGAGAGCTTACTCACTTACTTCCATCAACCAATAACAGTGCACTATATCGACTTGTCAGTTCCGAACTATATCTCGGGACTTTTTCCCGCCGAAACCAGATGGAGTCTCCGCCCATGACGATGACGTCACTCTGCTACCTCACCTAGTCCTCCAATCACCATGCCACTTCAGACAATCCTCAGGAAACTCTCTTTTCCATTCAGGACTCTCCACTCCCATCAGGAACAATACACTTCAGTTAGGGGAAGGAGGATCTTGCCAGATCCATATCCCCGAGACGTTAATCGAAATCGACCCTGAAAAGGCTTGATATTTTAAGACATCTTAGTCACATAATAAACATTGAAATATGCAAATTAGTATTCAGTTGGTTTTGTAACATATAATTTGATTTGTATTGGGGTGTATTGATAAACAAAATTCCCGTTTTCGAACTACTATGACTAATAATAAAATTTGGTTTGCATGTTTCTTTTGTTGAATTGGAATCCGCTAAGAATGCTCTCAATGTTACGAGGCGTATTGATGATAAAAATTCCGTTTTTGCTCTGTTGGATTTAGATTTGATATTTAGCATGCATGTTTATTTTATGGAGTAGAGATCTGTTTGAAAGTTGCTTTGGCAGAAATCCACTTGATTATTGGGTTAAGTGAGCAGAAAAAAAATCTTTCTACTTCTATTTAAGATATTAACGGAAATTATAATTTATGTTCTTTTTATATCAGTAGGCAAGAGTTACAGCTATAAATATATTTTTCAATACAATTGAATTCTTAATGCTAGATATCAATAATTTATGTATATGTAAACAGTATATATTTATACAACAACGTGAAATACCCATTGAAGTGGGTCGGTAGTGGCTAGTTTTATGTATTTGGCTTGGTAAAAATCGGTGCATTTTTAAAATAGATGATATATATATATATTCTCGGAGATATTTTTTATTATCTATAAAACTTTCAAAAAAAGGGCACAATAAAGAAGCCTCAAAAATTTTACAGCATGTATTTATTGGTTATTTGCTTAATTACAGCCTTGTAGTCAATGTGTAATTTCTTTTTTATAAATAGAATCTTAAAGTGGAAAATTTTTATTCTTACTTGACGGCTTACTTTTAATCTAAAAAATTTTCCGTGATTGCTAATCTGTCTATAATAGGGGAGAAAAGTGATTTTGTCAATCGGCAAAGCTAAATATATAAATTGAAACAGTAGTAATGGTGAGAGCTAGAAAGGCAATTTGTGATGTGGTATGAAAACTAAGTAAGAAATAAACCGCCAATAATGAAATAGGAATAAATAATAATAAACCAAAGAAATATTAATGGGCTAGAGGAAACTAAACTCTATATTATATAAATGGAAGCATGTAAAAAGAAATAATTCTGCTTCTCTCTTCCCAAAGACTCTCGGACCTGTGCTTTGGAAGTGTGATGCACTACCACTCAGCTACTGATCTTTAAGTTAGGGAACAAAATTTTAATTATTCTATAATATATGTAATAAATTCGAAGGTACAAATGTAGTTTTTAAAAATTATTCTTTGGATTAAAATTTCACATTTTAAATTTCAAGAAATAGTCATTTGTTTAGATAATTCATTTTGAAAAAGTGTAAAATTCTTTTAAATTATTTCTTTTTTTCACTTCACAGCATTTAAACATTTTTTTAGACATCTTTCCTATGTCAAACAACATAACATAAAACTACAATGCTGGCCGTACAAAATGTCACACACCTGAAGGAACTGTTGGAAATTAATTTAATTTTGTTAGAAATAAATTCTAACACTTTTTCTTTAAAGATTTCATATTAAAATTAATTATTCATTTTTTTAAAAGTATTTTTAATTACTTTTGTTCTCATTTGCATAAACTCCATTTACATATATGTTATTTACTTGTGCAAGTTCGCTGAACACAAACCATGTGAAATTTGCATCATGCTTTGGCGATGATGAAATATGCAAATCATTAGCATTATAGCACAAATGCACATCACGGGCAACCACAGTGCCACCTGCAAGCACTATATAAGGGGAGGTTGGCAATTTGAAGTGCGGCAATTACTTTTTTGGTGACTTTTTTTACATGAGCTAATTACCTATGCCTCGTGGAAGACATCAAACGTCTTTTGACTAGGTTCCTGAATTCGACCGAGGAAGAATAGTAGCCTATAGGGATTGTGATTATCCTTTAAAGAAATTGGTCTGACAAAACCAAGCAACTGTGATGTGCTGCCCTTGATGACAGGCAAATTGTGCATGGCAGTGATGGATTGCCACATCATGAACCGTAGCACAACAGATTCAGTCTATTACGCATCATTCAGTGTCCACTCATACCATTCAACGCCATTTGCAGCGGAATGGTATGAGCGGGCAATGTCCACAAGGCGTCTATTACTTCATTTACCCTCGACAGGAAACCACAAGCATTTTGCGCCATCAATGTTGCGATGAACGGCGGACATGGACAATCGAATGGAACGACATTGTGTTTACTGATGAATCTTTTGCCAGCAACATCAGGATGGTCGGATTCGATTTGGAGACATCCTGGTGGTAGGCTGCTGAACTGTTGCGTTGTGCATTGTCACACTGGTCCTGCACCCAGTATCATGGTTTGGAGGGGTATTGGATTTCACTGCTGCACTCCTCTAGTATGTGGAGTTGTTGGAGTGCATGGTCCTCCCATACATTTAGCTCTTGCCATCAGCCATATTCCAACAGGATAATGCGCGACCACACGTAACACGCAATGCTCAAGAGTTCTTCTGTACACATCAGATTGAATTGCTTTCTTGGCTTGCTTGTTCTCCCGATCTATCACCAATCGAAAACGTGTGGTCCATGCTTGCACAATCATAGGCCTGGGATACATCATCCGCTGCTACACCAGATCAACTTTGGCAATATGGGTAATCCACATGGAATGCTGTGCCCCAAGAATACATCCAAAGCCTCTTTGATTCTATGCTGAGGCGTGTGGCAGCAGTTATATCCAACAATGGTGGCTACACTAACTATTGATTTTGTCATCCACACATCACAAGAGGCTGTAATTTTAATCGTTTGATCTTTGTACAACATGTTATCCGCCAAGTAAATTTTGCTGTCATATCTATTGGAAATTAATTTAATTTTGTTAGAAATAAATGCTAACTCTTTTTCTTTAAAGAGTTCCTATTAAATTTATTTATCCATTTATTAAATATTTTTAATAACTTTTATTTTCATTCTTGCTATTTGGGAAAAATTTAAGCTGTCTCATTTGCTTGAATCACCAATGAAGCATGTTATTTCTCGTTTGCATAAACTCGTTTACATAAATGTTGTTTATTTCTGCCACAAGGTGGCTATATGTATAAATAGAATATCCTTGTGTTCTACATTAGTTTATTCTAGTTTGGTATCTGATGCAGCCTAAAAGATGTTAGTTTTTAATTTCTGTAGGACAGTTTCCTTTCTTTAAAAATTTATTTTTAATTACAAATAAAGTTATTCAACTTAAAGAAGTCATTCTTTTACTGGATTGAAATACTTGCAAAAGTAACTAGTAAAGATAGGCTTAACAATATGTGGTTTTTCTTGACGTTTCATTTTGTGTGGCCAACAGTGTATCTATTAGTTTAAATGCTATAAAACACATTTATTACTTCTTAATCAGAAAATTAATCAGTTTTTGGTACAATTCTACTGAAATGAGTCATTTAAATATGTAGTTTCCTTTGTATTGTGTTTAACCTCCTGTACTTGAACATTGAAAATTAAATTTGTTTCACATTAAAGTCAAAAACAATATTTTTTTAAGCAAAGATCTCTGTATATTATCCTATAAACAATTGTGTTTTACCTGTAGTAATTTTTACTAATATTAAAAAAAGTTAATTTGCACTCATGAAA